>KE504691.1:1030979-1042372 GCA_000441515.1 Elaeis oleifera | reverse complement strand
CGCCGCGAACTTTGCTGTGGGCTCAATATGGGCTGAATCTCGAGGCGTCAAATCCTAATACAAAAGAACATTTTAGGAAAAAATGTGAAACATTCTCCGCATTTCCTCCAAAAAGAGTAACCTTAATTCGCTGGCCATCTTTTCCCCTGCAGAATTTCAGTTGTATGCAGCCTATTCTTAAGAGCAAGCCAAAGGAATGCCTCCACTTTCTCCAGTACGGCAGCTTAGCAAATAGTTTTGTAGAATGGACAAATCCACAGCACGATAGGGCCTCACAAGATGGAGCAATTCTATCAAATCACCAAGCTGATCCATCTGCTCAAGTGTGAGTTGCCCATGAAACTACCTTGAGGTTCTCTAGCTCCATTGAGAGACTATGAAGGCATTACAATTCAGCGCCATCGATGATAAGTCCGGAAAGAGCTGCATCAAAAGAGCCGTTCCTAGCCGACTATCTTCCCAGAATCTGGTATTCTGACCATTTCTTGAATTGAATCTCGTGCGGTTCTAGAAAGCAAAGAGATCACTCTATCAATTACACTTAGTGTTGCAGCAAGGCTCCGAGAGAGGAATGATGAGATTGGTGTTGGACTGATCTGAGAAGATGATAAGGGTTAGGCCGACGCAGACCACGAGTGGATTTGTAAAAGAAGTCCTAAAATCATGGGTTATTCTCAAATTTATGATCCTTCGATATTTAAATCAGTCGAAGCCTTGAGAATTGGTAGTAGAAGATGGAGAATTGGAAGACGAAAAATTTGGATGGGAAAAGTGAGAACTTTTGGTTCCCTTCAGTGGAGAAAAAGTTCAGTAAAATCTGAACTCTCTGAATTATGACTTATGTTACGGAGAGTATCCTGTCTCTCTTTATATAGAGGGGTTTGCTTAAGCCGTTAGGAGAGTTTGTTAGGTTTTTAAGAATTTATTAGACCGTTAGTTTGTTATAACAGAATGGTTAGCTGTATGGAGATCATGAGCCATTTGTCCATATGATAATTAAATGTAGTATAGCTCGAAGATAGTTGTTGTAGAGTTGGACGACAATTGTAACGGAGCTATAGAATAACTATCTTTGTTTTGGATCAAATCGATTCTGAACCGATGTCCCTTGTAGCAGATCGATGAAACTAAACTAATCACAATACTCTGTTGAGATCCAATCCAAATCAACTCAGATCAGTACAAATCGATCTAAAAGCTAAATCAGATCGGTGTTTTATCGATCTGACCCAGAAGTCGATATGATTTTCAGATGATTCTTTCTAATTTTATCACGTGATCAGAGGTCGGTTAATTGTAGCAACAACTAGCATCTAGGTTACAGAATTTTTTGAGATTATGTTTGAATACACTGACTGCTGCTCCCATTTCATCTCTCTCTCTCTCTGGATCCTAGATGCTGCTGGAAGTAAATTAATGGAATTTAATGCCTTAGAAAGGCTTCAAATTGGAGATCATGATTTGGAAAATGTTGTCCGTTTGATCTTACTCCTCAGTAAAACATAAGAGTTACTTGCCTGCCTTGTGTATGATGGGCAAGTGGAAAGGGAGAAGTGTGTTGCATCAGCATGTAGTTGAAAGTCGAGAAATTCACTTCTAAAATTTGGAAACTGAAAGTAGCGAAGAAGTTCACAGGATGCCAACATGAGAAAAAAAAGACTTCAAAAAGTTTCAATATTTATATTTTAGTTAAGATGAAAATATTTACATATTTTAAAACTAAACTAAGCTATGTTTCTAGAAACTAAACTAAGGCCAACCAATCGGGTTGCTGGCATGCCAAATTGAGTAGATTGATCGAGAAGTTTGGTTAAATTGAGATTTGAACATGTCTCAATAAGAGAAATTTCGCAATTTCTAATAGAATGGGACTCTCACAAATAATAAAAATAATAAAGAGAATAATAATTCATAGTTAAGAAAACCCTTTGATGGAATCGATTACAATAGAAATGGTAATTGTGTACATGCAAGGTTCTCCAGAGTGTAATACTTCATCATGCCGGTAGACTAAGATACAAGGAGTCTTGGAAAACTTGGTGCAGATAGAGATGGTTGTGTTAAAATGTGCATGATCTCCACTTTCACTATGCCCATGCATTTGCTTCTAGTTTTCTTGCGCCAAGATTATATTTAATCAATAAAGTATTATTGTTGAGCTGATGTTAATTTCTATTGTATAACTAGATCTGACCATCTCTTGCCACGTGGCTATTAGATCCAAATGCAGGGTCCACACAACCAACAGATTTTGCTGATTCAAACCAAGCCACCACTTGTGGGCTGGTGAAGCGGCCCATTTCACAGCCCAGTCCCAGCCCGTCTAATCACTTGGGCCCAATCTCCTACCTATCATTATCGATCGGGAGAAATTCTTTGTATGTCGTGGGCCGTGTAAAAAATCTAACGTGGAGTACACCACTTTATATGATTGGTTCATATAGCCACCATTTTTCAACGCATATTCAATGTCTGTAGTTCTGCTTTTTTGCTTAAAAATTTTATATGACGAAAATATCTCTACTCTTTGGAAAAAAATTATGACATCCTATGGCATATTTTGACTTCATACATGTAGGATGTCATAATATGGCCCAAAAAATTATAACATCTGGCATATTATTATTGAGGATTAAAACTCTATGTCATTATGCTTGAGATTTACCCCATTAAATATACATTTAAGAGCTTGTACAAGATAAATACCAACTCATTCTACAACAATGCCCAGCTAATATATCCCAAATAGGGACATCCAAACATGAAGGTACATCTCACAGCTAGCCCAACCAATACATCCCAAATAGAGACCTCCCAAATATGGAAGCATATCTCATAGTTAGAGAAAGGATGTTTAACACCCCCCTCAAATTGAAGATACGTCTTGTAGATGAAGTTTGGAGAGAAGATATTAGAAGCACTCCCTGAAATATGATTTTGTAAGTAAATCAGCAATTTGATCAGTTGAAGAGACACGAGGGGGGTCAATAGTCTGGTGCTGATAGTAATGGCAAGTAAAGTGATAGTCAATTTCAATGTGTTTAGTGCGCTAATGAAAAACGACATTGCATGTGATTTGGATAGCACTATGGCTATCACAATAAATGGGCATTGAAGAGGATAATTCCACACCTATATCATTAAGGAGCCAGCGAAGCCAGACAATCTTAGCAGTAGTATGAAGAAGGGCACGGTATTCAACTTCTGCACTAGAACGAGATACAACTGATTGCTTTTTGCTTTTCAGGCAATCAGAGAATCTCTCAAGAAGATGCAATAGTCAGTGGTGGAGTGACAATCAGTAACATCTCCAGTCCAGTCAGCATCAGAATAAGCACGACGAGTAGATCAGAAGATGAAAAGAGAAGCCCATGATGGAGCGTGCCCTTAATATACCGCAGGATCTAAAGTACGAAAGCATAGTGAATAGAATGAAGCTCAGATATGAACTGACTGGCAATATGAACTATATGAGAAATATCTGATCGAGTAATAGTGAAGTAGTTGAGACTGTCGACGAGCTGTCGATATCGGGAGGGATCAGCAAGAATTTTACTATCAGTAGATCAAAGCTTCAAATTTAGCTCAAGAGGGGTGTCGGCAGTCTTATTGTCTGTTAGGCTGGCACGAATAAGCAAGTTAGATGCATACTTAGTCTGAAAGAGACCATCAAATTGATAGTTGACTTCGATGCCAAAAAAAATAGCAATAAGTCAAGATCTTTCATTTTGAAGTACTTGTGCAGGTATTGCTTGGTATCATGAATGCCTTAAGGGTCACTACCAGTGACAACTATATCATCGACATAAATAAGAAGGAGAACAATCCCATGAGAGGAGCGTCGATAGAATAAGGCAGAATCATGAAGGCTTTGGAGAAACATATAATGAAGAAGAGTGGTTTGAAACTTTTCAAACCAAACTCAAGGTACTTGTTTGAGACCATAAAGTGCACGGCAGAGTTTATAGACTTGAGTAGACTGATGATGTAAACCAAGAGGTGGTGTCATATACACTTCTTCGGACAGATCTCCATGAAGAAAGGCATTCTTGACATTAAATTGATGTAGGGATCATAGTTTGGTGATGGGTACAGTAAGTAAAGTATGAACAGAGGTCATACGAGCAAGAGGAGCAAAAATCTCCTCATAGTCGATGCCATACTCCTATGTGAATCCTTTGACAACAAGACGAGCCTTATAGCACTCAATGGAACCATCAGCCTTATTTTTTATCTTGTAGACCCATTTAGAACCCACGATCGATTTTTCAAGAGGCAGGTCAATTAGGTCCCACATACCAATTTTTTATAGAACCTCCAGTTCTTCTGTCATAGCATTCTGCCAGGAAGGATTAGATGATGCCTCTTGATAGGACTTGGGTTCATGCAGTGGCAAAATGGTGGACAAGTAACAATGATAGTCTTTCAAATGAGCAAGTATAGTATGAGAACGAGTAGGATATTGCTTCTCGGGTGCTGCCAGATTACTCGTAAAAGAATTGCCAGTTGGAAAGACAGCAGACTGGCCAGATTGTTCATATTCCTCAAGCAGTAGTGCATGACAAGGAAAAGGATCAAGCATAGGTTCTCTATAGGGAAATAGAAACTTTTGTAAGGTAAGAAAAAATAAAATTTCTCTCAGAAAGTGACATGCCTAGAAATACGTAATCTACGTATTTCGAGATCATAGCACTGATATCTTTTTGTTGGATCTCATATCCTAAGAAAATACAGATTACATTTTTCTTGGACAATTTGTCACACTCACACTTGAAAAGAAGAACAAAGAAAGTACATCCAAGCCCACGAAGATGGTCATAGGAAGGGAGAGACTTATAAAATCATTCAAAAAGTGAAAGATCACAAAAGACATAGGAAGGAAGATAATTGATCATATATACTGCAGTGTTCATGGCTTCACCCCGAAAAGCTTTTGGGATAGAAAAGGAAAGAAGCAAGATATGGGTGGTTTCAACAATATGACGGTATTTTTTTCGGATACATTATTTTGTTGTGGAGTTTCAATATATGATAACTATAAAATGGTATCCTGGGATTTAAGATACTCACTAAATACTTTGGAAAGATATTCACTACCAGAGTCAGAACGAAGAATTTTGTATGTTTAGAAATTATATTTTAATCATGGTAGCAAATTCAAATTCAATATAAACTTTAAATATCAGAATGAGCATGCAAAAGATAGAGCCATATGTAGCGATTGAAATCATCTATAAAAATAATATAATATCTAGAGCCACTCATAGAAGACAATGGTGCAGGACTCCAAATATCAGAATGAATAAGGTCAAAAGGGATGGTAGTAGTAGATTGACTTAAAGAAAAGATAAAGTGGATTGTTTAGATAATTTACAGTGAACACAATATAATTCTTTTATTATAGAGACAGAACCTAACAATATTTTGTTAACTAATTGAGATAATTTTGAAAAGGAAGATGACCTAAATGGTTGTACCAAGACATAAAAGAGGAGTCAGTAAAAGAAATAGCAGCGCTTGAGTAAATACCAAAAATATGAGGAATATAAAACTTATTCAGGAGAAACAGATGATCAATCTTATAGCCCGTTCCAACTTCTTTCTCCGTCGAGCAATCCTACACAACATAGCCAGAAGGAGAAAAATTATTATAAGTCTTTTTCACATAGTTGACCGATAGAAATAAAGTTCATAGAAAGTTGGGGAGCAAGAAGAACATCAAAAAGGGATAGATTATGAGAATGAATGGTTCCACTATGGCTGGCGGTAATGAATGATCCATTTGTAGTTTGAATATGAGGTAGACAATGAAGAGGAGAAATATGTTGGAAAATATTGGAGTTAAAAGTTATATGGTTGGAGGTGCCAGAATCAAAGAACCACCTATCCAATGACTTATCTGACAAAATGGAGGTGTCAGAAGAAGATGAGGCTACAGTATTATCAATAAAGAGAGCCTGATGAATTATTGTCTGGATATTATCAACAGTAAGAAATGTAGTTGCTTGTGCTATAGGCTCCAGCACGACAGTAGCAATAGCGGAGGTGGGCGATCTCCAGGACCTCGAGTCTTCGCTCACATGTTATTAGAGTTTAGATGGGGACAATTCCAAATAACATGTCCAACCTTCTTACAGTAGGTACGTTGTGTAGAAAATACATCTTGAAATCGAGAACGAGGTAGAGGTCGAGAATCAGATTCTCAATTAGGATAATTACAGGCAATATGGCTAAGCTTCTTGCATGAATGGCACTAGATTTGAGATAGACCCTTCGATTTGGCTCGTGCAGCCAAAATGAGAGAACCATCAGGACTGAAGGAGATGATCTTCTTCCGAGTTTCTTCCGTAATTAACTTAGAAAGAGCAATGTCAACAAATGAAAGAGAAAATCTGTACAAAATAGAGGCCCGAACAAACTCAAACTTATCATGAAGAGCTATTAGAAACTGAAATAGGTAGAATTCTTCATAAAATTGATAATAGAGTTCAGCATCATGGGTCCAATTGGACTCCATTAGAGTAAGTTGATCTCAAATAAAAGACATTTGAGAATGGAAATCAGCCACTGATTGCTCCGGTTGTTGTTTGAGATTACAAATATCCAGTTCAAGCTTGTATTTGAGGGCAAAATTTATCTGATTGTACCGCTTGGCAAGGAAGTCCCAAATCTCCTTTGCGGTATCGAACTTGCAAAATTGTAGGCTGATAGACATACTTACAGTACTTAAAATCCATGCCATGATCTTGTTATTATCGATTCCCCATTGAGCAAAAGAGTCGTCAGGTTCTACTAGATATGGAATGTCATCAATAACATACTTTTAAAGTCCGTGTCCTTTTAGAAAAATCTTCATCATAAAAGACCATTGGCTATAATTGGTCCCATCAGCTTGACTACAATTGGTTGAGCTACTTCGGTCATTATAATGCTAAAGAACACAGTGGAAGAAAGCTAACTTGAATGATTTGGGATTCAGCCTAAATCAGCCTAAATAGGATAGAGGGGAACCCTAGCTGAGCCGGTGCTCTTGGTGTGGACCGGTTCAATTGGGCTGGCTTAGATGAGAAGCCTTAGGCAGAGAAGAAGAGCCAGAGGAAGCATTGGCACATCTGACGGATGGCGTGCTTCCTCATCATAGAGTAAGAGATGGATCCATAAATGTGGACTTCAGGGCATCCTATGCAAGTCCTCGGTCGGTGGAATGAGTGGCGAGATCCAGCTGACAATGGATGATACAAGCAGATCTAACAAAAGAGATGGAAGGGTGGGGACTAGTGGGATCCAGCCAGAGAGAGAAGGTATAGATTGTAGACATTCAACATGGCATTAGTTTTTGACTGCCCGACTGCTTCAATTCTTGTCATCAAGAGGTCAAAAGATTAGAAGAAGAAGAAATAGATGAAAGAAGAATACATATCTCTGATTGAGAAAAATAGCAATAGGAAGAATGAGAGGGGTGGAAAGGCGATGTTTGAGAGATCAGGAGGTGGGGTGGAGGGGGGAGTGGCGGAGGTGAGCAGCAATTGGTGGGGTGAAAGGGTGTGGGCTTGAGTTTGCCGGGTCGGGGAGGGAAGGAGAGGAGACGGCAGCAGGGTGGATCTACGGGAGCCGGAGGGCACGGCAACAGGAGGGCGATTGTGCGGGAGCGGGGAGTCAGGAGCCGGAGGGTGCGACAGCAGGAGGGTGGTCGCGCAGGAGCTGGGAGTCGGAGGGGATGGTGGCAGGGCGGGCTACGGAAGGTGCGAGGGCAGTCACACGGGACGGGGCCACGGAGGGTGCGAGAGGCACGGGAGGCACCAGGGGCCGGAGAGGGAAAGCTAGGGAGATTGGTGGCATCGGAGCTGGGGGAGGGAGGGGGATTGGTGGGTGCAAACGATGGGTGCGACACGGACGG
The DNA here is from genome assembly GCA_000441515.1 of Elaeis oleifera. Lineage (NCBI taxonomy): Eukaryota > Viridiplantae > Streptophyta > Magnoliopsida > Arecales > Arecaceae > Elaeis > Elaeis oleifera. Next base: position 1,034,475 of record KE504691.1, on the reverse strand, counting down.
CAGTTGCAGTGCAGATGATGGTGGGAGATCGGAAAGGCAAGGGGTGGAGGGGAATGGAAGAGAATGGATGTGGTTGTGGCTCCGATACCATATTAAGGATTAAAACTTTATGTCATTATGCTTGGGATTTACCCCATTAAATATACATTCAAAAGCTTGTACAAGGTAAATACTAACTCATCCTACAGCAATGTCCAGCCAATATATCCCAAATAAAGATATCCAAACATGAAGGGATATCTCACAGCTAACCCAGTCAATACATCCTAAATAGGGACATCCCAAATATGGAAACATATATCACAGCTAGAGGAAGGATGTTTAACAATTATGACATCTTGTGTCAAATTATGTCTTCCGTGTGCAGGATGTCATAATATGGGTCGGAATATCATAATATAAAAGAGACAGTTTTGTCCAATCATTTTTCAACGTATATTTAATGCATGTAGTTTATTTTTAAAAAAAATTTGAATGATAAAATATTTCTACTTTTTGAAAAAATTATGACATCCTATAACATATCATGACATTCTGCATCAAAATTATGATTTTCTGCATGTAAAACTTCATAATATGGGTAAAAAATCATAATATGAACATAAAATATTATAATTTTTTCAAAAATAAAATATTTTATTATTAAAATTTTAATAAAAAATTATATATATTAAATATACCAAGATGGCAACATAACCAACCATATAAAACGTGAAAGTTTCACGTTGGATTTTCTGCACCGTCCGCGGTGCACAGGGAATTTCCCTACCGATCGATTATCATTTCATTTGTCCTCCGCCACAGTACTCACTGCGCCGACTTTCCACGTCGCCAGAATGGACAACCAGTCTTCGACGTATGGGGACCACATCGAGGGGGGCCCACTTGTCGGTGGGACCGCGTCGGTAGGTACCAATAAATTCTTTAATAAAAGGGAGAAAATTTTAAATCGAAGCTCGTTGGCCGCGTGAACTGTTCCACTGGTGCTTGCGTGGGTTGCCGGCCATGCAGCTAATCACAGGTCTGAGCTGTGATGGTGGGCCCCGCAGAATAACGGCACGATATCTATGCAGTGTTAGGTGTCAGGCTATAACCAGGAAGGCTCTATTTACCCAAATAAATAAATAAATAAAACTCTGTGGCAACGGTCAACAGCTCACGGCCCGACGCTTCCACGCCGTCGCTTCGTCCGAGATGGGACACCACGCCATCCTGATAACCGTCGGATCGGTGGAATTTTAATTATTTGTGTCGATGGACACTAGGCTGTCCGGTTTGATCAGGACCGTTGGATCATGAAGGGCTATCCATGGGACAACGTGGATGGATGGTGGACTCGTGGCCGGTGACTAAAGTAAGTTTATCCATGAAGGCGGCGGAACTTCGGGAAAAACAAATGATAGAGAAGGAAGGTACTGAATGTGAACCGGCTAGGGAACGAAAGCCGTTTGAGGTCGTTACATTATCACGTTTTAGAAATGGCCAGCTCGAGAAAATTTTATTTTCGCCCAATTCAGCTGGATGGCATGATAGCAGTTATTAGCCAATAATGTACTGCAATTATAGAAAAAATATTATTTAACTGTGCCATGAAATACTGTCTTTGATAATAATATGGAGATTTGAATTGAAAACAATTTTGATCAGATGAATAGTGAAATTGTATGTTTAATAAGTAGTGTTGATCAGATGATACAAATAATCATTGCAATAGCATCTGCTTTAAGTTAAGATGTCATAGTCATGGGTCTTTTTCAAGAAGTTCTTTTTATATGATTATAATACTATATGATAGTAAGCATGATTTTAGGATTGTCCGAGTCAATGTCAGAAATTGAGAGATGATACTGCAAGTAACCATCGATTGTATCTTTCAAAGAATTCACCTTCCTTCGTGGAATCCACTGTTGGATCACCTATCAATTGTATTGAGATACATGCTTACAGATGAATGGTAGAGTTCAAAGTATTTTGAGATCTATACAATGGGTGATCCAACAGTGATCCCCCAAGGAAGATGAATCTTTTTGCATGAAAGGTATAACTTTGTTGCGCTACCATGATTACATTGTTCATTGATCAAGAAGCAGTATGGAAATAATGAAATTGAAGGAGTTCAAATCCTCTCTATTTCATGCTTGCACTGGAGGTTCAATCCATGGATTATAGCGTTCTATGCATTATACAGTGACCCATGCTCATACATACTTCGCGTAATGCACTGTATAAAGAGAAAAAAGAACAACATCTATCACATGAGATTTGTGTAAATTATGGATCCTCGTACAATAAGAATCAATATGCAAGAGAGAAAAAGTGGGGTTAATTGACTCTACAAAAAGAATTGATCTACATATTTATACACTAAACTATTAGTAGAAAAAGCTATGAAAAAAGTCAAAATTGACCCCATAATATAAAGAAAAGCCAAAATTGACCCCACAACATAAGAAAAAATCAAAATTGAACCCACTAATTTTATGAATTGACTCCATATCTCACGTAAAATTTTAAAAAATAAAGAATAAAAAATATCAAAAGAATAATTATGATATATATTTTCTCTCTTTACTGACTCATATATCCTATCTCTCTTTTCTTCTTTCTTTCTCTTACACCATTTTGACATCTCTCTCTCCTTCTTTCTCTTTCTTATTAATTATTTTTTTATTATCTTTTAATACCCTACCACAATCTCATCCATTCATCTCTTATATTTAAACTCCACATCAATTTATTTATATCCTAAAAAGATCGCATCAATTTATTTTTATTATAAAAAATATTTAAAATATTACATATTATCTTTTTATATATTTATTATTTTTTAAAATAATATTTTATTATTTTTTTTTCGTTCTCTTCCCGTAGCTTCTTATCTTCTTTTATTATATTGATCTCATAAAATAAATTTTTAGATCCGCCTCTGATAACAATTACTATGACATGCAGATTGGATCTCTTGAGCTTTTCATGGTAAACAGATTTGACCTCCTCAGTTTAAGCATGAAAACACTAAAGAAAATTCCACCTGTATCAAACTGATCAATTACGCGCTTTTGTTTCACATGGACGGCATGGAAAGAATGTGCGACTTTCCGATTTATATCGTGTTCCCTTCCCGCTCCACATGCAAAAGACTCCGCTTCCCTTGCGATGCTGGATCGAGCCGCTGGGAACCGAATTCTCCCGACAAGAAATGGTGGCAATTTCCGAGAAGGTAAAAGGCTTTTCTGAAACGACCCAAAAAAGGCACAGGCTAACGCTGACCGATGACGTGTAATAATAGAAGAACATAACGTAACTTTTTCAGCAAAAAACAAGAGAAAAAGGGTACCCAGCAGGAAGATTAGTCAGAGACGTGGGTAAATTACCAAGCTATAGATTTATAATTAGATTCATGTTAGATCTCGTAATAGATTTCATACCAACTCTTTCTTCTCGATCTTCTTCTTGTCACCACCGCTTAATTATAAACCCGACACTACTCCGTCTT
>KE504691.1:1008664-1024896 GCA_000441515.1 Elaeis oleifera | reverse complement strand
AGAGGGGGAGGGGGGGGTGTAAAATGAAAAATTCATACACAACAAGTATGAATATAATCCAAAAAATCAAAAAGAAAGATATTTATAAAGACATCGGCAAAAGAAACACATTAGTCCAGCTACACCTCTAGAATCATCAGCTATAAACTCACAATCCAATCGAATGCGGAGTTCATCTTTAGATAGACATGTCTGATGTCAACGAAATCGCACTTTGTAAGCATGCTTTAAATGTCTAGATGTGCCCCTCCCCCTAGCCTATGGATCCAGCTCACGATCGTAGGCCCTAGCTAAATCACACTCAACCACCAACCAATCAACTCCAAGTACCCGGCACACGAAGAAGATAATACAACTTTTCACTTGCAAGAAAGGTGAGCCATAAAACCTAAGCTTAGTTGGCAAATAATGTACTCTACCTTACACACCCAGGTTTGGGTGGTGGTCATTCAAGCTTGAGGTACTCATAAAGCAAAACAATAAATGCCCATATCTGAAGATGACCAATTGCCACAAAAGAAACAAGGTAAGTGATCTATTTACTTCAAAGGCTCTTTTACATGAAGACACATCAATGAAAGTTCTAACTAGGTTAGATCTAAGGGCATTTTATTGTACGGTTGGCAATTTAATCCGCTTCACTGATTATCCGATCCAACCCAACTCTAATGGGATGGGTTTTACTCGACCGACAATGGATCTGGAATAGGCATAGATAATGATAAAACCTGATCCATACCGGATCCCTTATGATCCCAATTTCATTGCGCGTCTGAATTGCCTTTAGGAAATAGTAGTATTTCATCGTAGGGAATTTTCATTGGCAGCCAAGACCATGACAACCTCCATGTGACCAGCAGCCCACAATAGCCAAGTTAGTCTCATCCTTGAAAGGGAACAATTAACAAATTGCATACTTTGACTTCATTCTTGCCATCCAAAGCCACACAGACCAGTACAATAGGTGTAACTCAGACAGGGTTGGTTAGTTTAAGAGTGAGCATGTATTAACCTGAAGCTTAAACTACCCACTCCAAATCAACTTAGAATTGGATGGACCCGGTACTTTCGAACCCAAACACAACTCGGGGTTGAGTTGGATTAGATTATGTCAGGTTGGCTTGGTCTAGTTTGAGCTACTTTAGTATCCAATACAATAATTGTTACAATCAACTTAGAATTCTACTTGTGAGGCACATTAAATAAAAGGTTGGTTTGGTTGTGTTGAGATAATATTCATAGTACAGGTCATCCTCATGTTAGGATGGATCAAGAGAAAAAATGAATTAGATATTTGTCAAACTGAGTTGAGAATAAAGCATTTTATAGGCGAGTTGGATGGGTTACTAAAATTTTAACCTAATGTTATCTTAAATCAAGTTAGTATTTGAAACCAATCTTAAATAAAAGCATATAAACACCACTTAATCAATGTAACCATTAACTTGAATAAATAAAATGCATCTAAACAAATAGAATTATCTTAGATTAACTTTGTTCAGAAAACTATAATTTTTTCTCCCAACAATAACAATTCTAGGAACAAATTGTTGAGAAAAATGTCTCGAGATTCGATCCATAATAAGTCTAGAACGAGATCTAGAATGATGAATGAAATCCAACGAGCTCAAGAACAGCCCAAACAGAATCCAGACGGAGGAGATACGTGCGATAGAAGATCAACACAGAAGCTGGCACGGCCCACAAGATGGCGGAGGCCGGCGACGGGCCGACAAAGGTCGGCAATGGCACAGCCAGGCCCGATGGATGCACGAGCGCGTGCAGGAGAGCACGGCCAAGCACGCTGGTAGGCCCAACGTGGCGAGCGCGCGGGCCGACCGCACGGGCATAGCCCAAAGCGGGCATGCGCGAGCACGGCCCAGCGCGGGCCCGACTGTGAGCGCGGGCATGCGTCTCGCTTTCTCACGCGGTCCATGAGTGGCCGTGGATCGAGAACGTTTCCCGCTCCATTTCACGGTCCACGATGGACCGACGGTATTTCGAAGCCATTTCTCACGGTTCACGAGGGATTTCTGTGGACCGAGTGGCCTATTGCGCGATCCGACGATTGATTATGGCTTGCGGTCATGATCTGAAGGCTAGGGATGCTGTTTGATGCGATCCGAAGTCCTGAGATGTGCAAGACACGGGCTGGAGGCGATTTTGGGGCTATAAACAATCCTATGGCAAATCGAGAGCTGTGTGGTGATAGCAGCAGTCGACAGAACCTGAAGCAACGGACGGCAGTAGGCAATAGCAACTTGAGAAGAGTCGGCAGAAAGCAAACATACAGGGATATCTCGAGCAAACTGTCAGATAGTGGTTATTCAGGGGTTCAGAGGATCTCCTGAATTCTACTGAGAGCTTTATAAGGATAGCTTCTAATTGAAAGAGATTGTATATAAAGGTTGAGAGTGTGAGGATCTTTTCTTGTACTTGTTTCTTTCTCATAGTGAAATTTTGCATGCTCCATGGAGATAAGTCTTGAACTAATACAGGTACTTGATTTTTTTTCTCTTATTTTGTATTTATTTTTCTTTCTTTCTTTCTCTTGATGATCCAATGCAATGCGAGTGATATCAAAAATATCCTATGATAGTGATGTCTTAACCAGACATCTCCGATACAAATTAGGCATCCAAGAAATCCAAGGCAGGGGATGAAAATAAAATAATTGGCCATCTGGAGTTCGCTAAAGTTTGGGACATACAAAAGACTTAGGTTGGGCCTTTACTTATTGTTATTAGTGGGCTTGATGTTTTAGGCAAACGTTACATCCGTCCAATAATTTCTACCTACCTCATGCCTTGTCCTTTTCTCTCTTCCTCCTTATCCATACCATACAACCTACATGTTAACATTAAAAATATTTACCTCCATAACATATGCAAAACATAGTATTGTTGTTAATTGCTGCAGGGCAGGCTCATCAACCATAGTATTGTCATAATATTCAATATGGAATTTTAGGTTGTTGTGAGGACAAAAGCTATTTCAAGTGTTGGTTAATTGTTTCTCAGAAATGTGGGCAGTCCACGAAGCTTCTAAAAGCAGGTGGATTCAAGCCTCCAGCCTGTTATCTTTAAAATGAATGCCTCACCTTGATTCAATGTCAAGACTGATATTAATATCAAAGGTCAAAAATACAAATTTGAATAGGCTTTACCTTGTTTTAGAAGCTATGGAAATTAGTTTTACTGATTCTCGACCCTCCCTTGGAAAAGGTCTGACACAAGCTATAGAAGAAGAGAAAAATTTTGGCAGGTCTAATCTTTATCTCTTGAAGAGAAGAGAGCAGACAAGGAAAGGCGTTTGTCAGATTTGTGAAGCCATATCCAATAGCACATGCAAGGGCTCTTAATATGTTCAAGCAGTGGTTTGGCAGGTGAAAATTTAGTTGAGTGAGTTCTTCTCGTTGTGGCATGTTAAAATCTACTCTTGGAGGTGCACATATTTGTTAGCATTTAGGAGGTATTCTTTGATGGCAATGAAAGCATATTTTAATTTCATTATTAGAGATAATATATGGTTAATCTATTAGATCATTTGGTTTTCCCTATTGGAGTGTTCCTCATGAAAATTCTCGATCTCTTGTTCATTTGATGTTTATGGTCACCATTTTGTTTCTAGTATGCTCATATTACTTTTCTAGTGGAAAGAAGTTAATTCCATCACCCCAGGTAGAAACATATAATTTTTTCCTTTCCGGCTTATAGCTGAATCTATATAACATGTAGATTGCAAAGAGAAGTTTGTGAGAGGTCATACTGAGAAGTGAGAACCCAGTTCATGCCTGTCAGGTATACATGTTTATCTTTTACTTATTAATTGGAAGGAAGGATACTCCATGACCATAAAGCCTAAGTCATACGCAAGGTAATATTAAAGAAAGTAAACCATGATATTAGAAAAGTAAATTTGTACACATAATAAGCTTGCAAAATTAGATCCAAATCAATGTTCAAGTGAAGAAATAAAACCTCAACCACCAAAAAAAAACTAAGTCCATCTATAACACTACAGTTCTGTACCCTATGCTTTCATTTGTTTTAATTTCTAAATCTTTCAGTTGTACAGAAATAGAAGGAAGTCAGGCCTTGTCTTGGTTAAGACTTTAATGTCTTTGCTTATTAGCTGCTTTTCTACATGCTGCTTAAAGAATTTTAAGGCTGTCATGGTAGTTAGGAGGTTGTGGACAAGGATGTCAAGGTGAATTTTGGACAAAAGAGAAGGTCCACATCATGGTCCCTCTAGTTATATACTATTGAGATACCTTGAGATTTGCATGGCAAGCCTAGATGGAAAAAAATCAGCCCATACTTTAAATGATGGTAATAACATATCATCTATTTCTGATGTAAAGTATATGTAAACCATATTACTTATAGCTACCGTCAGCACAAAGCAGGGCAGAATGCCTTCAGCATCACCTATATCACCCTTTCCTTTGTTGTGCCCTGTCTAATATTGACTATAAAACAGTTTAGACATGTTGAGTTTTTTATCGCATTGAGTTAAATTGCTACTTTAACTTCTGGAAGGGAGAAAAGAAGATATTGAGCCAAATTGACTGCTAGTCATGATGGAATGTGATCAGACCTCAACTGCCTTGTTAGAGTTCATGGCTGATCATAATGAAAGTAAGGTGGTGAAAAGAAGAAAGTTTAAGTTGAATTACTGAGGAATGTCAAAAAAACAAAAAACAGGGAATAATTCAAGCATGCAGCAGTACCAACACAGCTTTAAGACAAGACCAAGTTGTCTTGACGGTGAAAATCATAGTTTCAATTACCTTGACTTCTTGCTCGAGCTAATGCAATGACAAGGCAGATAAAGAAGCAGCATGCAGCTGAAAGACTTATTATCCTGAGCTCTCTTTGAGGTGCTTATAGCCCCCTTCATACAAGCTACAGGATGGAATCGCATGAGACCATGCCGGAAAGAATAAACTGACCTTGAAGAAATGATCCTAAAGAATGAAGCTAACTAGCCCCAAGCAAAGGTTACAAGATTACTCTCTGAGCCAAGGTGCTTGAACGGGTACCCATGAACACAGTTCACCTTCTTTGAACCATAGGGCTGTACAAAAGGAATAAAGGCAAGGTTAGAGACTTGACAACAAATGAAATCTCACACATAATGACCAACTGCAGTGAATAACTCAGTACTATAGCATCATGATGAATGCCAACTAAGTTTATGGACTCAAGATGCAGTCTACAGTTCAGTGACTAATTAACTTACTGAAGCCATAGGTATTCTATTTCTCATATCTAAACAACCTATGCTTCCTTTTGTTGAAGGATTGACAAAAGGCAAATGTGGACACAATAAACTAAATATTCTTCAGTTGCAACTAGTGATTTTTTTCCCTTCATTATGGCGATATTCAGAAAATATATAAGCTTCATCCTATCAAGGTTTGTAGTCAAGAGAGAAAATTATAGATAGCAGAAAGTGCCAATGCATGAGTGGGACTCTTAAGGGCTATTTGTCCAATAAGATTTCACCACAACATTGCCATCGAAATATTAAATTTAAGTTTCCAAGTGCTCACCCACATGCACGCAAACACCCCCATCTTTATATGCTGCTGTCTTTTTATTCCTTTTTACATATCATTCTTTAGTATTTAAGAGGGCATTCACATACTTACAATCAAGCCACTCAACTCTAACAATTAGGGCAGAGCTTTCGATACCAGGCTTCATATAATAAATTGTGAATGAACACCTCACTTACTACTCAACTGTACAAATATGCATACTTTTCATATAATTTTTCAACCCTTTTTTAGTTATGTTATTCAATTTTAATATCCATAATGCAATGTTAAATGAAGTTTTCATGCAACCCATAACAAATTTGAATTTATAAATGAAACTCCTTTTAAAGTGTGTACTTGAATTATATATCCACTTGCCCTTTGTATTAAAAGACTATCTTGCGTGGAAAAACGAATAATAATATAATTCTATGCATTTTAATACAACCATAGATTTAAAATGTGAAATTATTGCAAAATTATAACATACTAAACAAGCAACAGAATAGAAATTTTATATATAGATGACAATTAACAGAATAGCTCCAAGAACGGCTCATCCTGTGCTTGGACACACAGGCCAACCCATCTGATATAAGCCAAAATTTCATTAACAATTTTAAAATCCCATTTTGCATCAACAGCCCTAGGTCCAAAAATTTTCCAGAGAAAAAGAAAAGAAACTTTGTTGCAGATTCTATATCACATGAATTCATGAGGATATGATCTCCAAATGACAACTCTATTAGAAAAAAGAAAAAAAAATTCAATGAACAGATTGCCTGAACAGGATTTATCACAATTTCTTCTGTTTAAGTTTAATTCCACGGGATGTAAGCATAAAGAATAAAGAGAACTTGTTCAAGCCATGGAAAAAAATGCCAAAAATGATGATTTAGGTATCCCTGAAATTTTATGCAAAAAACTGTATAGTGGAATAATGCCTCTTGCCTTTTTTAAATGGCAAAAGAAATGCCAGAGTAGGCAAAACTGTAGGTTAAGATAAGAAAGAACCTTCTGAACATGTTAAAGATGATCTCCCCCATCGGTCAGTTAACGATGGAATTCCCTAGTTTTTACTTGATCTTTTTGGCCCCACTTCTAAATTCTCAGTACAAAACTTTGTGGTTAGGTTGCACTAGGAAATTTGTTATGGTCATTAGGATATCTTTGATTGCAAGAAAGCCGATAGAAAAGGAAAGGAAAGAAAATTATTTTCTGTGGAAAAGGAAATTTCAATTTCCCATTTGTTAGTTTGCTAGAGAATTGATGATTTTACGAAGGAAAAGGTTGCCACTACAATGGAGAAGAATTGGAAAATCAAAACAAAATTTTACCAAAAGAGAATGTACAGTAATTCTTCCAAGGCAATCATTGGCCATTTGGATCAATGTCATATCTGCATAACATGGAAGGCATCTATAGAACATTGAGTATTGAAGGACAACTGAGAAGAAGGTACATAGCAAGACAATAGAATGAAGATCTAATGATCACAGTCACAGACAAAAAGACAACTAAGTTTTGGCAGTTTCACCGGTTTTCAGAAGTTCCACTCCAAGTTTTGGAGTTTTGGCCAAAAAATCAGAAAGACTCTAAAATTCAAAAGCATAGATGAAAAATAAAAGAAGCAAAGAAAAAGTTATTTTAGATAACATTTTAGAGTATTTTGTGCTATATTGATTCTTTATTTGTGCATTTTCGACAAACCTAGGCTGATATTAGTATTGCATGTGAGTGAAAGTATACTGCTGTTTTTGCTGTATAAAATATGTAAAATTTCTTTCTTGAACTTTAGACCTTAGAAAGTTCATTATCTTTACCAATGTTAAAGCCTTTTAGTGTTTGGTGAATTCAAATATTTTCTTCATTTTCTACTAGGACACAAAAATATATTGAATTCTTATATTTTAAAGTTAACTGGCTATTTAACACATTTGTATGCATTGGCGGATGCAAGTGAAAAAATGTGGGGTCAATTGATCCCACAAAGAAAATTGACCCCATATATATACACACACACACACACGTACGTACTAGACTACTAGTAGGAAAAGTCATATTGACCGGTGGAAAAAGGCAAAATTGACCCCACAATATTAGAAAAAGTCACAATTGACCTCACCAATTTTATGAATTAACTCAATGTCTCATGTAAAATTTTGAAGAAAAAATATAAAAAAATCACATCAAAAGAGCCATTATGATCTATATTCTCTCTTTTTAACGACTCACATGTCCTACCTCTCTCCTTCTTTCATACCACTTTGACCTCTCTCCCTCTTTCTTTCTTCTTTATCTTTCTTTATTAATTACTTTTTATTTATCTTTTAATACCCACCCCAATCCCATCCATCCACCTCTTATATTTAAACCCACATCAATTTGATTTTATACCCTAAAGGACCACATAAAAAAATAAAAGAGTAATTATGACCTGCATGGTCTCTCTCTTTACTGACTTACATATCCCACCTCTCTCATGCCACATTGACATATCTCCCCTCTGTCTCATTCTTTCTTTTCTTTATTGATTACTTCTCTATTTGTCTTTTAATGCCCCACCCAACCCCATGGTCCCCATCCGTCCACCCCTTATATTTAAACCCACATCAATTTATTTTTATACCCTAATCAATCCAAATACAATAAAAATTATATGTTCTTCTTATCTCTCTTCTCAATCTCAATTAGGTATGTTGCTTTTAGCTTTTTTTTTAATAACATTCTTTTAGTTCTTTTCTATCTTTTCTTTTTTCACTCATATCAAATATATATAATTAGCATAATTTTTGCTTTGCCATTATAATTTAATATTTAAGAACATCCAGTATTTATGATGGTACTCTTTATAATATTTATTATAAAGAATATTTAAGATATTACACATTATCATTTTTATATATTTAATATTTCAAAAATTATATTTATTATTATTTTTTCTTTCTCCACAGCTCCTCCATTTTTTTATTATATTGACCCCACAAAGTAGAATTTCTGAATCCGCCACTATTTGTATGTACACTGCTATTTAATCATATAAGTGAAAGTATACTGCTATTCTTAGCTATGAACATATTTTACACACACACACATGTGCGCATAAAACTTCCTTCTTGAACCTTACATGTTAAAAAGTTCATTTTATTTACGTGTATTTTAAATGTTTTCTTCATTTTCTAGTAATAAAATATATGTTTGAAATGTCTTGAATTGTTCACACTAGTCATAATATGGGCCTTTTATTGGACATGCTGGCCCCTTCAAGTTTATATTCATTATCTACTTCATATTTCACTAAAGAAACATAAAGAAAAATGATTGAAAATTTTAATATCATATAGCCCGTGGAATTAAACAAATAGATAAATGACTACCAATACTTAAAAGAAGCGTCTATACCTAGTTTCAGTTAGTTTAGGCTGAAACTAGCAGAAATGACTGAAAGTTGACCAAAACAATCAGTTTCGGCCCAAACTACTGAAACTGATTGAAACCCGAACCTAGGGTTTACCAGTTTAGTCTTGATTTGGTCAAGGCCAAAATTGATCCATTTTGGTCAATACTTAAAACCTCGAAGCATCGACAAAAATGGAAGACTGTCATAGAAACTTCAAGATCTGCTTGATGGTTGAGCATGATGAGTTTAGTGACAAGTGATTTAATATCTAGACTTACTACATGCTACATGTGAAGTGAACATGGATTGAAAGAAAAACTCAAGCTCAATATGTGATTAAGAAGTATGTATGTGGAGTTTACACAGAAAGGACTCTGGTTAATAATTATGTTCATTGAAAAGGACAGAACAAATCTTACATTTAATTCTCTTAGAATATAGAACCTAGTAATCAGGCACCTTAAAATAAAATGAGAAAACTAAATAAGAAAAAAAAAGGCACTCTTGGGGCTTGCTTTCAATTTTATGATATATGGTTACTTAAAAAGTTGTATGGCATACCAATTTCACGCTTGCCATTCTCAGGGCTATCACTTCCATGAACAACATTCCTGCAAAAGGTCACTGTAAAGCCCTTTTCTTGGAAAACAAGATGACAAAAGAAATCCTTTGGTTGCATTAGAGAATAATTTAATGGAAAAGGGTAAAGGAATGAACCTTCCTGTTTGAACTGCCAGATCACCTCGTATGGTGCCCGGTTCAGCTTGAAGAGGATTTGTTGCTCCTATAAGCTTACGAGCAGATGCAACAACACCAACACCGTCCCAAGCCTTTCATGTGACCAAAGGAACATGAAAACAAATAGCAAAAAGGAAAGATACTAATATGATTTGCATAATTCTAGTGATGCACATTACCTTTATGAATTCTTATTCCTTAATATAATATATATGTATGCATCACAGGCATAAATATGTAAGTACATAGAATATTGTATATGTACATGCATCTAGAGGAAAATGCCAGGAAATATACCATACAAACAACGGGGCCAGAAGTGATGTAGTCTATCAGCTTAGGAAAGAAAGGTTTGTCCTTGAGATCCTTGTAATGCTCCTGTCCATCAAATACACATCAGAAAATGACTATTCTGTACTTGCTATAATTCTTCAGCTCCATTTCATAGGTAACATATAAACAAATGAAAACATGCACAAAGACAGCCAAGCATACAATATAATGATACCCTCATTACAACACCTAAAATTTGTAAAGAAAGAATCATATACATCAAAAATTGAATCATACAACCTTTAATCACTAAAACTATAGCTTCCTTCACCATATCTCCAGCTTTACCTTTGTCCTTCAGCTTTCAAGATGAACCTTTCCTTTATCCTTAGGTCTTCGACATGAATATTTTTCTACGTATAGCACTTATGTTTGTTATGGGGCTAGATTGATAAAGAAGCAACAGAATTGGAGGCACCACTCATCAGACTTAATCAATTCTTGAAAAACAACCATCCTAGTCTATCCCAAACCACTGACGTAAAAATCCACTTTGTGTTTAATTCCTTCTGGAAGCGAACTCTATATTTTAGATTGAGAACTGTCAGACAAGCATCCAATTCTACAGAAAAAGGCTGTGCTTCTACAATGCTATTAATAACATAAATTGGAGAAATTATGCAACTCTTGAATATAACTAAGAAGGATAGTCTCATTCTATCATAATGTATTCTTGAATCGAACTAAATACAAAGGGAAGAGGTAAAAAAAGAAATACTATGTTCCTAATTTCGTTATAATGAACCTTTAAAAGTAGTTTAGCAATATACAAATTCATCTTGGCAAATAAAAAAATTACAAAATGAATAATTCTAAATGAGGAGAAATAGAACAAAAGGGACTCATGTTACAGTAGGGGATCTGTATTATCTATATTAATGCATCTAACTTTAAAGAATGATTCTGTCCATATGAAGACTTTTTTCTTTAGTCAGGTCAACAGAATCCAGAGGCCCATTTGAACTCTGGACCATCCACTTTTCCAATAAATAGCTCCTTGAATGTGAATTTGCTTCCAGCAACAATTGATTCACCCAAATGAACAATACTATCTCTCTCTTCTTATTTCTAATATAAAAAATGTTATTTCCATCCAGGCACATAATAATACTTTCATTTCATATGCCAGGGAAAAAAAGAAAAGAAATGTTTCATCATACATCAGTGAAGCTAGCAGCAGTTTGGGAAGCAAACCTCAGCTAACTCCTTGGGACACTGGAAAAGCTTTAAGCCTTTCAGCAAAAATCCCTTCTTCTCGAACCGAGAAATAATTTCTCCGACCTACATCAATCCAACCAAATTTTTACATAAAGCAGAGATTAACTAAAAGAAAGTAAAAGAGAAACAACAAAACAAAATCTTTATCAAAAATACAAGAATAAGACTCCTACCAGGCCACGTTGTACGCCATCAGGTTTTACCATGATATAAGTCTCCTCAACCTCTTCCTGCACCCAAATAAATTCGAAGAACACATCAGAACAGCGAGAAAAACAAACTTGTGCTTGTTCCCGAGTGGATTTCAGAATTTGAGATAAAAACAACAAAAGTTACGATCTTGCTCCTTCCTACATGCAGTTCATTTTATTTTCATTGAATCCAAGGCGTACAAAGGAGAGGAAGAACATACCATGGCGGCGACAAGATGGGGAAGAAAGATGCGAGTTCCTGTCCTCCGGCCGCGCGATTTTGCATGGGCGGGGCAGAATGGATGGAGAGAAACGGCGACGGCGGGAGCGCGGCGAGGTGGCGGTGGGAGGGGAGGGCGAGGCTTTGTGCGCCGCGGGGAAGGAGGAGGCGGCGCCATGAGTCCGGGAAAGAGGGGCTTTGGATAGAGCGCAGGGGCTTCTGCCGAGCACGGCGAGAGCATCCATTCTCCTTGTTCTCCCCCGCTCGGTGTTTTGGACAGGCTATGTGGAGTGGACCATTGAGATTTGACTCATTGAAGGAAATCATGTTGGACATTTTCTTCCTTCTGTCAATTGTACAGCAGCTTGGTTTGAACAAAATCATATGGGAGAATCACGAGGCATACTTCATAATTTATCATATTTTTAATATTAATTTAAAATAATTAAAATTAAAATTTTATCAAAAATATTATTACAAAAATATTTTTTCGACACATACTTTTATCGATACATACTACATGACCATATGATTCACACTAAATAAATTAATTATCAGACCAACATATATATCTAAATAATTAATACATAGTTTTCAAAATATGAAAAATTTATCAATATATAGTATATAAACAAGCAATACATATTTAATAAATTAATCATTTAGTAATCTAATACACATATCTAAGTAAATTGATATATAATTTCTGAAATATTATATCCACTGGTACATACTATGTGGCCTACTGATATATATTTATTGATTTCATCATGCATACCACAAGCTTATTTTAATGCATACCTAATAGTGATCTAATACATATCTCCAAATAAAAGAATATTTAAAATTATATCAATTTATCTGAAGGTGTATATTGAATTATTGCTAGGTATGTATCAAAGAAGCTTGCAATATGTATCAAAAAATTAATGAGTATGTATCACCATACTATATAGCATGTATTGGTGAACATAAATTTTAAAAGTATATATCAATTTGCTTGAAGATGTATATTGGATTTCTAGTAACTAATTTGTTAACAATATATCATTTGACCGTATACTATATATTGTTGAGTTCTATGTTCTGAAAACTATATATCAATTTATCTAAAGACATATATTGCATCACTATTAAATATATCAAAGAAGCTTGTAATAATCAAAAAATCGATAAGTATATATTACCGTACCATATAGTATATACTAATGAATATAATATTTTAAAAATTATATGTCAATTTGCTTGGAGGTGCATATTGACTATTAGGTTAGTAGATGAGCAATTTGCTAAATGTATATCATCGATCGTATACTATGTATTGATGAACTTTATATTCTAAAATTATATATCAATTTATCTGGAGCTATGTGTTGACTTGCTTGATAATTAATTTGCTCGATGTATATTGCTTGACTATGTAATATGTATCGATAAAAAATATTATATAAAATGATAAAAAATAAATATTATTTTTTTAATTTTAATTACAAGACAACTACTCCATTAGTACGGGCTTTTGGCTTTTAGATTTCTCTTTTAAAATTGGTATTAAGAACATATGATAAATCATAAAGTCCACCCATAATTTTATCTCAAGTGTGCGCCACTTATGATCTTTGTTAGCTTAACTTTTATCTTGCATCGGAGATGATGGATGATGATGATGGAGATGATATGGAACGAGAGAGTTATAGTTGAGATTGACCCTTTTGAATACGGGGCATTTGGGATGTGTAACGCATCAGTAATTCAAATTAGATGTTCTGGCTGTCCACTATGCTCATTATAGATGGTCAAAGGAATTGTTTGATGGATTATATGATCTTGTCAACTTAGATGATACATGGGTATGCTAAATTAATCAATTCCAGGGGAGGAGTATCTGGTGGATTTTTATAATTCCATCAAAAATGAAATGTTTGATCCATCATATCAATACTTGTGAAGCATGTGACTAAGGACAATCATGATACCATTAGCAAGTCACGGAGGAGCCTTTGAAGAATGATGGACTTCATCATCCAAAGTAACATACGGTGGACAGACTAAAGCAGGAGGTGGCATCTGATGGATAATTGTGATTTTAGAGGAAGGAGTATTTGAGGAGGGAAACATATTGCATGACTATTATACTCTTTCTATGAACCTTCCATAATCTTATGATGTGTGGATGCACCTCACCTTCACCTATTGGAAGGAACTATTTCACTAAATTTTTGAGAATCCTCATTCATAATTATTTGCTATTTATGGATCATCTAGAAAATCTTATGAGTTGTACATGTGGTTAGAGAAAGCCTACTCTAGTTCAAAGAGCATATCTTACAAAGAAGGCTCAAGGCTCAGGTCCAGTCCCAAGCTACCCACTCAAAAAAGTAAGAACAAAGAGGATGATAGCTACCATTGCCATGCATGAAGGTAAAATTTCCATCTCCACCACACCCATCACCGCTCTCTCTAGTTTTGATCACTTCCTATTTGAACTAGAATTTTATGTCCTTAATTTTGAATGTTGGGAGCACTTTGTTTGAGATGAGGTAACACATAACTATTTACTTTCTAATGATTTAACAAATGGAATAATAGTTTTTATGTTTCATAATCAACGAAATTTCTTGGCATTTTGTATTGATTGAATATAAGATTATCTTTTTTACTGTTGTTCTTTTAGCATCAAGTATAATCATAAAGTGATTCAAACAATTATCTTTGTTAGATAATTTGTTTGGCTTTAGGCCAAACCTAGTTTTTGTTTGGGCTCTATTATTTGAGGCCAACCCCTTTCAGCCCAAGCCCTAAGCCTGACTCAAAGCTGGCCCAATCCAACAAGTCTCAGGCTAGAGGAGCCCACGATGGACCAGGGATCCTCCTGTATCACTAGATCAAAAGATGAGTGTAACCTGCTTGATGATGTGAAGTCCTTTCCCCATCTAATCAGCCTCTACACTGGTTGGCTTCTATGTAGACATGCTTGGCAAAGTAGGTGAAAGACATCACCAAATGATAAATATTCAAGAGATGTGTATGCTGACAAGTCTAGTCTTTAAGAGTAGTTTCTTGCTATACCAGTGGATAAATCTCCTTACATATGGAAATATGGATGATAGTTCTATGCAACTCTTATTCTCAAGCCCTTCGAACCACGAAAAAGGACTGAATTGTATGAAACGAATACATAGGCAGTAGCAAGGACATGATTGTGATGATGATCACAACTGATATATCTAACTCTTCCATCATCAACAAGAACCAAGTCTTAAAAGTTCTCTAGGTGGGTATCTAGGAGGATGCAGCACTCGAACTAAAATGGGAGGAGAAAGGCCATTAGTGAGTAGGGTACCTCAGGCTTGCTAGAAGTCTTGAGTGTCTTTGCAACAAATACTTAGCCACTATTAGAAGTTGTCAAGAGTCTTATAAGTGAAGCCACGTGCAGTTCAAGTTGCAAATGCAGATTACTCTGCTTGTTTGAATACATATACCTCAAATTATATAATAAGTTTAGTCGCTCATTAAGCTGCAATTCATAACCATCTTGTAGTTGATTGACTCTCAGTCAAAACGACTGCAACATAAGTTGCAATTACTCGAATAGATATCTTGATTAAAAAAGTATTTTCAATCTTTCCTTCCTCTCTACTCCACTTCATCACCCACTTTCTTACCTTTACACTGCCATACGCCGCCTCTCCCCCTTGTCGCTCCTCCCTTCTTCTTCTTTACCCTCCTTAAAATCTACATCGGCACTTGCACCTACCTATAGATAGCTAAGTTTGTGCCCAAACATGGGTCATTGGTGGCTCTAGGACCAACTTTTTCATCCATACCCTCATTTTCATATATGTCGAATATTTTGACCTGACATCTACTTTCAAGATATTCAACGAAGTGTTTGTCAAAGATACCTCTCTATTTCCAAAACTTTCTTCTCAATAAGAGAAGCAAGCTTTTTTGTAAGTTAATGGCTATAATCTAAGTTATAATGTAACTTGAATTGCAATGCTACTTCAACTATAGATTTCTAAATGGTCTCTATTAACAAATCAGGTTATGTAGCTATAGGATTGAAGTGAGACCTTGAAAACCTGCTCATTCCAAGCTCTCCCTATTGACCAAGTATTTGAAGCTGCTGGTCTCTGATATAATTCATACCTTGGATTCTAAAAAAGTTCTCAACCACAAGGCATTACAAACTAGTTGAGGCCACTGAGATAGATAATATTGCATGCAATTTAGCAACGAAAAACAACAGATATGGTTAAAGTTCATTTACATTCAAAGTCGTTTCTCCTTTTGTGTGTGTGCGTGTGTGTGTCTTTAGACAGAAGGGTATCATTTGAATATTAAAATTAATGTCGATAACAAGGATCATCCAAAGATATATTATAAAAAAAGCTTAAAAAAAGGGAATAAAAGAGTTGACAACCGATGGAAGGGCACTTGATTCAACTAAACCTACTGTCACATATTATATCATGCAAAAATAGATATTCCGATAAATTCATCTCACGTTAAACCTACTAATCAGATTCACCTAGACCTATTCAAAAGGCAAGGGATGCTTTTCTTACTTAAAAAAAAAAAGAA
>KE504691.1:969460-986201 GCA_000441515.1 Elaeis oleifera | reverse complement strand
TCTTATAGGTCGATGATTCTGGAAGTCTTTGACCAAAACAGGATAATTAGAAGAATTTTAATATATCATCAACTGAATCATCGTCTTCTGATCGAGATACATATAGATAAGCAATTAGATTTGACATGTTTTCATGCCCACAGCTCATCTGGGATGTTGTTTGACTGAAGGATTGAATTACACCGTAACTTGCCACTGAAAGGTATTTTGATAATTCTTCACCCAAATTTCAAATCTTTCAGATAGTCATGACACGTTGCTAGACGTTAATCTTGACTGGTGGATTCGTCAGAATTAAAAGAATTTAATTCGAGAATTAATTAAGAAGAATCCTAGTTGATTGTGACTCTTGAGCTGACCTAATCTGATCGGATTAGAGTTACGTCAAAATTTATGTCCACTGCTGGCTAGATTTGAAACCCAATGGGTTACACACTTTGGAATTTGATCTTGATCTGATTTAATTAAGATTTAATGTAAATTCTAAAGATTAATTTGATATGCTAGCACATTGTATGAACCCAAATTCCTAATAGGTTCAGTTCAAAGTGTTTAAGCTAAACTAGATCGGTTGTCTTTGATCTAATGGGATTAGGTTTATTTTTATTTGGTTCTTATCCAACTTGAAACTATTTCAAGTATGGAAGGAGTCCCCTGCGCCCACTAGGTCTCACGTCAAAATATTAATGCCGCCCCCTCTTAATTAGCGTTAAGATATGAAGAGTCCTTCTTAAAGAAACTCTTATCTTATCTTATCTCATTGTTTCTCATCCAGAACTCTACTTATTTCATGCTGATTTTTTATGAAAAATTTATGGGGCGCAGAAGAGGAGTCCTTCTGTGTGAAGGCTCTCCTGCGCCAAAAATAAATCTTGGTGATTTATTTCACCACGTGAGAAGTTGGAGCGCCAAAAGTTGGCGCCCCTTGGTCCTTTCTCACGTCCCTTCTTCACCTATTATATGGGGCGTCCCATATAAATCAAGTGCCGGATTTTGGGTGAAAATTAGAGCTAATTGGCGTGTAAAAGAGAGAAAAAATTCTGAAAAAAATCTGAGAAAAAGAGAAAGAAAATTAAGAGGAAAAAGTTGTAAGAAGGGTGGTAAGAGAATTAGCAAGTGTTGCTAGTTTGCCCTAAAATTTGATTTTTCTATATGTTGGAGCCCAAAATCAAATCCTACGTTGTGAGACTTTTGAATAGTGTCTTCTTGGCGTGATTCTGATGGCAAAATCGAAGGCAACTGGGCTTTGATGTGATCGTACTTCGAGTTCAAAGCTGACAATGTTCTTGTGAAGAAAAGGCTGCGGCAGCACATCGATTAGGAAGGATCTTGGCCAACTTCCGTGTGGATCACCGTTAGAGAGTTTCTACTTTGGAGTCTCACGGAGATCACCATCGTACCATATTGCTCTTTTGAGGAAGTATAAACGTCTATCTCTTTGCACGCTTGTTTTGTTTTGATCGACATCGACAAGGTGATTCTGGGATTTGAGTTTCGGTTCGATGGTTTTAATTGTTAAAGCTATTGATATGTTTGTTTAAAATTTTAAATTCAATTTTCGCTGCGTGACCGAAACCCAACAGCTATTGTCTCACTCAAGCCTCTAGTAGAATACCATGTACTAATATGGGGCTATACCATGCTGACCATCCCGTACCGATAAGCTGCTGATGTAGTTGCAGGTATCGATACAACCAACCTTGAGTATAACACATTATTAGATGTTTAAGATGGTTTGGACTATTGTCTGGATTTTTTAATTTAGATGGCAAATGATGCTTTCTAGAACCCAGCCAAAATGCATTTAATGCATTAACAGAGTGACTTAAACCAAGTTCTGAGGATTGCAGTAATGTCACTATACATGATGGACAGCTAGGCAATAGCCTCTGACATATGTAGCTTAGATGAACACACAACAAAACCTTTCATAGTCCTATACACAACTCATAATTCTAAATTAATCCAACCCCCTTCCCGTGCCCAAAGGAAAAGGTTAAGAAAAATGATTATAAATCATAGAACAAGTCCTTGTCCCAGAACTGCTATAAATGGCTCCATGTGAAAATTTGTGCCCTACATGGTAGACTATACATTGAGAAGTAAGAATGTAAGAATAAGAAAATTAAGCTGAAAGTTGATCTAAATTTGCCCTTCTGATTATTACAAAAAAAATGTAAAGCATTTTGATTTTTATAATATAATAAAGCATAAGAATAAGGGAAACAGAATGACTGGAGCAGTAAAGCCAAGCTATGTGACTCATTGTCAACAATGACAAGGCTGTCCTGCTTCTTTATCTCCATGTGGTAGGTCCCAAAGTTAAAATGTCAACATTGTACCGGTGTGTATATGCATGTGGAGATTTGATGAGAAGACAGCAACTAGGGGGTAGTGATTACTAAAATAAATCCTGTCTCTACCCCAGTGTCATATAATTTAACCTAAAAATAGGCACTCAAATCGCAAATTTCCAATTCTTAAGTTATGGATATGAAACCAAAGCAATAACTACTTCCAAAATCATGGAAATTAAACAAATTATTAATCCAAAGGCATATGAAACCCTAGATCACTAACTGATGCAGGACAGCCTGTGTAAGAGGACAAACTAGGGTTTCAGAAAGGTGGAAACCAAGGATTGGAATAATATTGATGAAAATTAGAGTCGTTGGTTTAGAAAGCCAAGAATTGAGCAAAAGAACAGAAAATAGATGATATATTTCAGACATGGTATACACAGAGTCATTTCTGCAGATATGTTTAGTGGCCCAGCTTAGGCTATATAGGATTTTAATTAGGAAGGATTTGCTGTTAATCAACCAACAATTTGTTGGAATAGAGCCTGCAGCAAACAGGCTTTCTAGGAAAAAGCTTTTTGAGAGCATGATGGGTCCAGATCTAATAGCAGTTCACTAGACCTGACCAGATTTGACTGGGTGCTAGTGGCTGCAGAGAGAAATAAAGAAAAGAAAGGGAAACAAAGTGAAATAGACAGAGGAAAGGACCAAAAAAGAAGATAGAAATGGACTAATTCTTAGACTTAGGAATTACAGCCAGGGCTGCAGGCGTCATGCTTGTTCTCCAGCATCAACCCACAGGAGAAAAGACAACCTGCAAGTTTTTATTGGTTTCCTACATAAAGGAAGCTCTAATTAATAATCTCATATTTAGTGGAAATAAAATCCTAAATAAATTTTTAACTCCCTAAACAACCCTCATAATGTATGGTTACTGCTCATGGCTACCTGTAGCATGAACAGTACTACTACATTAATGTATCTCATCAGCAAACAATTAAAATCTGAAATTTTTTAATCTCACTCCCTGATTGAAAATAACCCTCTGTAAAGTAAATCAACAGAAATCACAGGAGAACATAGTGAATTGATAACTAAATTACATCTCAAGAACAACCTAAGTTGCAACCTTCCAATGCATCATAACATGACCTTGGATCTCAATTACTAAACCTATTGGTATATCAAGCAGGCTGACCAGGACAGTTTGTGTGGGTAAAGATGACTTTTAAAGCATATTGTGACTACCTTGGAGGTAGCAACCAGGAAATAGCTTACAATTCCTCGTGTTAGTTTGTTTAGATGCAAAATCAGCTACTCCAAAGTTTGCCCTCAAATAAAGATGGTTACTCAGGATAACTTTTTTCCCAAAGGGGATATGAGGATACATACGGTGTCAGTCCTTACCTTATGTGCTTTAATATGGCATGGGTTGGATGATATATATGGTGGCAAGCCTCACTATGCCTGCTCTTGTAAGGCATACATGAGATGAAAGACTGAAGAGATTCAAGTGGAAAAATTCAACCACTAAAGCTGATTGAATATTCAAGTGGCTCTACAACATAGACCAATAGGGAATACAAAGAGGTTATAAAAGTGGATAAAGTCATTTTGGCAATACAATAGAAAAAACAAAGGAGCGAGGATTGAGCGATGATAACCAGTTTCTTCTTGTAAAGCAAATGGTGAAGATAAAGGAAAGAATCAACATTATACATGGAGAGATTTAGCAAATACAAATGAAAAATTTAACTGCCCAAGAAAATATTTCTCCTATATATGTGGAAGAGGCTAATATGAATCGATGTATTTAAAAACCTGATCTGTTTATGATTGACGAGGATCAAAGAAATGGACTATTGCAATTAACCCGAGCTACTTAAATAAATTTACAGTGAAGCAAAGAAGCTTTCTTTCCATATCAATCAGATGTAAGAAACAAGATTCCATTTCATTATATTTTAATCATAATAACCATCTAATCAATTATTTAATTGAAGATGGATCCTACACCATTTTATCTGTCAACCAGCCAACTTGAATGTGAGAATTATGTATTACTTAGCTGCAATAGATACTACCATGAACTTTGAATTGTGGCTCTCGGATTGGTCAAATTACATTTATACAATAAACCATAGCCAACAAGACTAGTTACAAATCTTGGTCTTGTACCTCTAGCAACCAAAATGAAATCCTATCTAGCAACTTCCATTTAGGCAGCCTTTGGTCATTCTATACTTTTTTCCAAACCTGAGACAAATCCAAGCCCCTCTCCATATCCAGTGCTCCACGATCATTACTGGCATACTCATATCATCAGAACATCATTGTATTTGTTACTAATCCATCATCCCAGAGTAATCTCTGCAACACCACACAATTTGCATCCAGTTTGTACACATATATGCATGCATGCATGCACAAATATGTACTTATGTAGTATGTGCATGTATTTCTAAGTATGTATATGTAAGCATATACACATATGGTATATGCATACACATATAAACATACATGTGTATGTGTATGTACACATGTACACATATACACATTTATAAAGTCTGAAAATGCTATAAAAAGTGACTCTTGATCTACAGTCAACAATTTGAGTTAGTGCTTAGTTCTTGGCCAGGGAATTGTTGGAGTGGAGACGTTCCATGAAACCGTGGGAAGCCACGTGGCAATTAAGGAGACCCACCTTCTTTGTTATGCAATTTGGCTCAAGCAACTCTCTAAGATTTCTCTACTTTAACATGAGTGTACACACTATGGAAAAGAAAGATCTACTGGGAGTTAAAATAATCTCCAAGGCACCAATTTTGAGCCAAGTGAAAAAGCATGCTAACCAACATGGAGCCATTTAAACTTAGAGGAAAGATTTTAAATAACAACATGTCAGTAGCAAGTGAAATCAGAGACGGGACAAGATGATTTAATTGGCATTTTGCAATCAAAATATGCACTTAAAGTATTGGGAATGGTGACATATTAAGTCAATAAAACATTATGACCCATAATAACATTATTTCGAAGTGTTCCAACTTCCTAGAGAAGCAGGCTTGTTTGTTTATGCATTTTATAATTAAACTAAGACACTCTATGTGAGTAAAATATCCCAAAAAAGATAATTCATCCCAAAGACCAACTTGATTTGGACATCACATATATATTACAAGTCACATACAACTATAGCTATTCAGATGGCATTCAATGTTGAATGAAAGAAAAGCTCCGCATAAACACAGAATCAAATTAAAATAGTTAATAGCTCTCAAGCCTCTTGAACGATAAGGAACTATTTTTTCAAGGTATAGGAATTCATGTCTACCAAGCACAGAAGAAGCATACACAACAAAGAAAGAAAATTCAGAAGCAGCAAAATCTTTCTGGGCTAAACAAGTACATAAGTCAGTTAAATTATTTCTAGTTCAAATTGAGACTTTGTTGTGCATGTCACCTGAAAGTGCGAACTATTCAAGCAGCGAGCGAGTTGGCGGAAAAGTGGAACCATACATCGCTGAAATTCTGCAGGCTGAGTTGCCTCTAGGACCTCCTCCAGCTCCCCCAAGAACATTACTTCTTTTGAGCTATTTGTGATGGGCCAGTATTTCAACAGACCCCTTATAACAGTATCCGCAAGCTTGCAGTCCTTCTCAACAAACTGAGTGATGCAGTACGATAACTGTTGATGGTACATGGCTATGCACTTTGGCTTGTGAAGGGGATTAATGCTCGAACGAGGAACAATTTATGCTCTTCCTTCAATGGCAGAGCAAATCCGTTGATAATGCTTCCCAAAATCTCCAAAAGCTCTGCAATCCCATTAAACTTTTCTGTTTCAAAGATAAAACGATAGAAGATGTTGTTAATAGCTTTCCTGATGAATGGGCGGTGCACCATAAATTTTCCATAGATACGGTGAAGTATCGTCTTCAAGTACTCCCTCTCTCTAGGGTCTTCAGAATCAAAGAGATCAAGTAGCCTAAGAATAAAGGAATGATCTATGTATCTTTTAGCCAACTTGGCATCAGTCTCAGGAGATGCAACAAACCTTAAAATAACTCATAACAATTTGCAAGTGTGGCCATGCTGGGTCCATCACAGGCTCTTCCTCTTCCAATCAAAGGCTTCCAAACCCTTATTCTCTCTGGGAGGGAAGTGAGGGCCCTGAACAAGTTCATTGATACCATCCTAATGGTCTCTTGGATGACATTCTCAGGAAATTCCCGTTCGCTGAAGTAACATAGTCAACAAGCTCTAACAATGTCTGCCGCTTTATATCCTTCTCTTTCAAATTCTTTGTTGGATCAGTGAAGTCCAACACAACACAACACAAGTTCAACTTTTCATGAACAAGTTCTGCTTTTCAGAGCTTGGGACATCCCTAAAGCTTGGCAATGCTTCATATGCGGGGAGACTAAATTGCCATTTAGCTTCAACTGAACTGCTGGAGTGTATCTGCTTCCATGATTCAACCCCGGATTCAATCCAGGAAGAACCTGACTGCTCAGATCTGAAAAACTACTATTCAACAAATCCCCACTTCTTGAACTGGTAGAAGAACTTGACAATGAAGGAGTTGATCCACTACTCGAATCCCGATTATCTGCAGACTTTGACGGCTTCCGAGGGAGCCGTCCTAGTATTTGTTTAATCATGCTTTGAAAAAGGCAACCAAACTGGCAAAAAGGGACAATTTCAAGAACTTGTAATTCTCCGAGGGGAAAATGCTTTTATGATGCCAAACATCCACCAATTCAAGAGCTCAAAATTTTTGAAGGAACATTTCTTCCATTCTCAAGTCAGTTTCCACGCTGGGAGAAACGATGCTTGTTCTCATCTAAAGACACGGTTTTTAAGAAAACCAACATCCAAAAAAGAGAGATTTCAGACACAGGGAAGCATCATAGGGCACAGATCAAAAAAGAACAAAAATTCAGTCCACTCCACAGAGTTCGTTTTATTCAAGGCAAAAATGATCAGGGTTGCTGCTTTTTACCTCTTATCTTCTCTCCTCTTCTTTATAGCCCAACAAAATAATCCCACGCGCAACCCAGATATCAAAATCGATCCAAATTAAAGCCCAGCTGAATCTAAAGCCGAATTCCTCCGCCTCCAAATTGACGGCTTTCGAGCGAAATCGAGGAACCAAAACGACCTAGAACGATCAAGATGGAATTTTTTTGGAGTAAATTGAAAGAATTACCCATAGGACGAAGTCAAAGACAGAGAAAAGCCAAAGAATGATCAAAAAGAGCTTTTTTTTTTTCTATCGACGGAGGAATCCGATGCGGAAAGAGGAGGAAAAGGGGGTTTCTTTCGATACTTACGAAGCGGTCTCTCGCTCTCTCTCCCTTGATAGGTTGTTGGATCTCCTTGCTTCGAGAAGGGGAGAAGAAGAAGACCCTCTCTCTCCTCCGTTTGAGCAGTTGGAAGGGAAAGTACCCAGAACCAAAGGAAGATTCTCTCCTCACACTGGGTATTTGTATACTTACGACCATCATCATATTTTTATTTGTTTATTTAGATACTATACTTATATATCGTCAGACACATGGCTTGGAAAATGTCTTCTTTCTTTTCTTCTTTTCACTATTTAGATATATTATGATGTCATATGTATGTTTAATGTATATCTACAATTATTTTATTTTTTGGTAAATCTACAATTGTTTTATTAAAAAACACATGTTTAATGTAGATCTAAATGTCAGTTGTAAGTCTCCATAAAACAAGTTAGCATGAGGGATGATAGTTGGTTTGTCAACTAACCCTTCTTGTTTTTTTTTTTACTTTTCTTTTATAAGCAATGTATCCTAGCTGATAAGATGATAGTTGAGAATTATGCCTTGAATCACATGTTTCTGCAAATCTGATTGTAAGAAATATGTTGCCTTTTTTGTCACTTGATATTTCTTTACATCATATTTTCTTTTGTTTCATTTGTTAAATTTTTTTCTTTTGTATCTAAACATTGGTTACATGTAGATTGAAATTAACTATGTGCCTCCATAACCTTATTGTGCTGCTTTCAAAAAAAATTTGAAAACAAAAATTATAAAATCCAAATATCACAAATATAAAATTTGAAATTCTTACCATGTCGGATGTCTTAACAATTGGTTATATTTATGCATTGTATACTAACTTAATACAATCTTAATTTAGAATTGAGTATATTATTATCTCTTTTTAAGGTTACAAACGAGTCAAATTGAATTGAGGTATGTTTGACCACAACCGGCTTTGACGACTTGGTTTCATGCATGGGTCTTAATATTGGACCCAAATCGAAATCCAATAAATAATTGGGTCGAGTCTATGGAAAATCGACAAGCCATTTGGGTTGGACTAGGATCTTATTATTGAAATGCATCCTCTCTCCAACTTATTTTATTGATAGATGCATGTTATTATATCTTAATAGGATATTTTTTCTCTTTAACACCATCTTAGTTTCGGTGATTTCTTGTGTAAATTTGTAAATGATACACAAATAATTTCTTGTGTAATGATGCACAAAATAATTGTTATTAGAAATTTGGCCATCCATTGGCTTAAAGAAGTGTGTAATCCTCTATATTAGTATCCATGCTAGGAACAATTGCATAAATATTGGTAGCCAACTGAGCTTTTTGACAAAAGCGAGATTGCGTTAGTCCAGCCCATGTCTAGGCCTAATTTGATCCTAGCATTTCTTACTTTTATCTATATGGAACCTGATTTACTGCCCTTACACATTGTAGATCACTTGTAAACCTTTTATCGGTACTACTAATATTAACCAAACTGTTATACTCACATCCATCAACGTATACAAAATTAAAGATTATCTCAATCTATGTCAAAAGAATTGGTCACCATAGAAGTTTTCAACTCATATGGAAAGAGTCAAATAATGTAGTGCTTTCGGTCTTTACCACCGAGTCAAGTCACAGCCAGACCACTAGTCCTCATTTGAATAAACACGGCTTCCCACACCATGGCGGTCAAAGAACCCAAGAATTGACCAGGACGGCAACCATAGCCGGCCATCTCACAAGGATTGGGTAGCATCTTTGTGTGCGAAAGAATGGTTAATCCTTTTCTTCATCACATCAAATCACACCTTGCACATATTCGAAAGCACTCCAATCTCTATTTTCCATCTGTCTGCATAGATCTCGAATCGATCATAATACAATCCGATGTTTGGTTGACATTGCGAAAGAAGAAAAATCATTCTTTCTCACAAAAGATACAATCAAACCTACCTTACAAAGCCCAACCAGACAAAAATTGCACATCTCTATCCCTCGACAAATCCCTTGGATTGGGGACAGAGTAAGAGGTCTTTCTTTTTTCTTGGAGGAAGTTTTTTTTATCAATTGATTAATAGAAATTCTCGAAAGGATTCAGTCGTGTCACAATAATGGAGTGAAAAGATTCAGTCACCAAAATACTACTGCATTGCTCCCATTGCCGTCATCCCACTACTTTCAACTTTAAAGTGCCAGAATGCGTTGGCATTCCGCTTGCCATTCTCCACCTCGTGGAGCAAGTCATTCCCCTTCGCCGACACAAAAGAGCTGTCACATCTAGAGGGATAAGAACCATAGCCTTATCCTCCTCACAAAATGTTTGAAAGATTAACCACCATCTAAAAGTTGACCATTCCAAGATTCATGGTTATTATAATAATTCGATGCTATAATCATCATTTTGGCCAGCATATTTCATTCCGCAAACACTAGCCAAGCTGTAATTCTTTTTTAATCAAAAATTGTTTTGGACGGTACAAACTGTTAACTAAACTAGGCCAAGAATGGGTGCAATGGACCGAATAGGAAATAAAGTTACTTTAGATGGAAGTGTCTTGAATATATATATATATCTTAGATGATTTTTTTTCCTTTTTTATTGATCAGATGAGTTGTTTTCCTTTTTTTTATTAAAAATGTGTGCTAAACTGCTTGTAGAACAACAGTTTTATCAGTCAATCAATCTCAATTAGGTGAAAGTAGTTCCTGGTAAATTATTTTACAGGACAACATGTTGATTGGCGAACATAACATGCTTTTTTGGCATTAGCAACACAAACTAGGCTAACAAAGATTCATGTTTGGCTCAGCTACGATCTCATACTAATGAAAAAAAAGAATATACCACATCAGTTATCTCATCAAAACTATCCAACAAGATGGTCCACTAAGCATTTTCCTTATTGATTCATATAATATCAAATTTAATTTTGATTTATTAAGAGTATGATGATAAATATTTTCAATTTATCAAGACAGGATTTTTTTTTTTTTTCAGATGCTTCTAGTGTAGCAATTTAGGCAGTTACAAATAAAACACAATTAAGCACAGCAAGCTAACTAGACAAGTTCAATGAGCAACCACACTCTTAAATAATACAAAGCATAACTTCCCCCAGAAGCATTAACCTTGCTTGCTATCATAGCAACTTGCAAATAATTTTCATTTAGAATATAAATCAGGAAGCATATTTGCACCCAAAAGCAGCAATTTCATAAAACAAGGTGGATAAAGGGTCAGCAACTTTGAGAACAAAGTTCAAGAATCAGATGCTGCTCATACGTTTAAATAAGTCTTCCTGAAACAGTTGGAATGTCCACTTACATGCACCCAAAGACATACTGATCACATAAACCAACCAAAGGAATAGATAAGATGTCCTTGTGCCATGTAGACAGTTGCAGAGATATTTGTCTTCACAACAGCCACTTAAATGTTGTTTCGTCATGTCCAACCATCTGGTGTCTGATCCACATGACTACAAACAACTACATTTAAAGCACATTGTTTTTCCTTCTCACTTGGAGACAGTCTCATCCACATATAAGACAGAGATTTCAATTCCAATACCAACTAATTCTAGGGCATTTTTTTTTCAGGATTATGGTCGATCTTTTCAGAATTGTTGAATCAACATTCAATGCCACAGTAGCCAAGCTGGAGACCTTTTATGGAAAAATATGGATGCTGAAAAGGTTAGCAGACAACATATATCTTCACCTTGATATGGGCTATCTCATCATGGCAATTTATC
The DNA here is from genome assembly GCA_000441515.1 of Elaeis oleifera. NCBI lineage: Eukaryota > Viridiplantae > Streptophyta > Magnoliopsida > Arecales > Arecaceae > Elaeis > Elaeis oleifera. The sequence continues at coordinate 974,840 of KE504691.1, read as the reverse complement.
AAACCCCTTTGTTCTTCTGTTTGGTTTGCAGTGATTTTCTTTTGCTCAATGCCCATAAAAGATTAGCAAATATTTGCAAAATAATACTTTCAAAACAATAAATTGAAAATACTATGTGCAAAACTTCTTTTATCCTAGCACAAATATATGAGCATAACATATGGTTCTAGAATAATATTTGTTCCACAATAAAGTAAAATGCCATTTTACGAATTATTCTTGCTTTTGCATTCAACAAATGACTGAATTGATGGTTCTCTTCCGAGATAATCTGATAGAATCTCAAGGGGTTCCTTAGCTCCTTCTGAGGCTAATACCTGCATGGCATAAAATTATTATTTGGTTAAAAGTGATATTGCATGCAATTAGCAAGACTGAGAATACGAAAATCACTGCAAGAAGAATGAAGTTAAACATCCATGGTGCACTAGTTTCCACAAAAATAATTGAAACACAAAGCCCATGCACATGCATGTAGGCACATGCACTCACCTTTCGAACAAGAATATGAAAAACAGAATAATGTGGTACAGAGAACAAGCTGAGCAAACCTAGTGTCTCTTCCAATAACTAACAGTATCATTAGCATGCTGTTGGATGGTCTTAGGGGCTGTACAAACCATTGTATCTGAAAGACTTAATATCATGCCCGACTTAATATCATGCCCGCATCATGCATCATTGAATCACTGAACAAATTGATACATTTGATAAATTTGCTAACATGCAAGGATGAAATTAAAAGCAAGCATTATTTTAGTAACCCCTTCACACTGCAATGCTCCTCCAAACATGATTCTTCTGTGTATGGCTAACCTTGTGAACTTGGATATCATTATAGAACTCTTTCTTGAAAGAAGGGCTCAATATATTTCTTTCAATATGCCCACATATTGGACTTAACAGACACTTTTGATGCACAATTTTTAGCACTATGTTATTTATGTTAATATTTATCCAGGACCTTATACTTGAAGAAGGTTAGGTCTGAATTATCCCATACTTTTCAAATTTCAATGCAGCGATAAAATTCCAATATGCTAAATTTAAGTCTTGAGACCTGAAGAAACAGCTGAGAATATGTTGTCTACATCTCAGTCTCTTTTGAGATCGCAAGGAGTTACTCATTCAACATGTGACATCATATGACAACAGTACAAATTGTATGCTTCAAGTCCACTGCTTCAATTAGAGATCATATCAATTAAAAGAAAGAACCCATGCATGTTTAGTTGGACATTACCAAACAGAATGTCATCTGTTGATCCTCTCAAAAGAAATTCATTTTTTAGATCCAAGAAAATATGGAGTGGTATCACCAAAAACATGGTGGCAAAACTCAGTTATTAAAATTTGATTCAACAAAAAAATATAGAAGAGGATATTACCTTATTCCTATACTGCAATCCTGCATACTGGTTGAGCAAATCATCTTGAAATTCTGAAACAAATATATCAGCAGCAGAAACCTATACAATCAACAGCATATTATCATTTCCTATCAGTTTCAAGCAGAAAACAAACATGCCTAAATATCAGATTGCATAAAACGTAAATTAAACAAACCTCACTCCAGATATAATTACAGCAGACCACTTCATAACCAATAGCAATGCGAGGGAAACATGAGGCTGGGTTGGTCCCTTCCAACAATGGTATTCCTAACATTACCTAGAAAGAAGCAGCCGATATAGCGCGACAGAATAGACATACAACCAACATAGAAGCAGATCCATTTATACCTTAGGATGGAGATGCTTGAGTAACTCTACCATGTCCACATTCTCACTTGAATGTATAATTTGATGAACCAGGCCTGACAAGAGCAATGGAAGAGATTTTCAGCTATTTTTGATGTTTCCATGTCTTACATCATGATTTCATCTTCAATAATAAAACTCAAGGCCATCCCCAAACCAAAGCCAGTAGGATGGCAACGGGAACAGCCAAGAAGCTGCTCAACCATCGCATGGCTAGAACACGGCACATCCTCCAAGCAATCAACTCCCATACCTCGCCTATCGGTAAAACAACTATCATCGACTACGCCTTGACCGGTGGCAACATCCAACACCCATGCCATCGTCGGCCAAAAAAAGTAAAAAAATCACAAAAGCATTTCATCGAACGGGCAGCGGGCAAGCAACATACCCTTCCTAACACAGTGGCAGGTGTGCTCCACCACCATGCATGGACCACCCTACCAAAGGACCAAAAGAAGAATTCACCGCCATGAGCATTTATAGTGCACCAGCTCTACGAATCTATGTATATTCATTAGCAGCTAGAGAGAGATGGATATGCAATTAGAGAAACAGAGTCAGATTCCAAGAAACAGAGAGAGAGAGAGAGAGAGCAATAAAAATAAGGGAAAGAGGAAGGAAGTGGACAAGCGATTAAGCGAATGCATCTTACTTTTCCCTCTCGGCATCGTTCACACTAACTCTAACGGGAATCTTAGTTTACACTTTAAGCACCTGTAAGACATCACGTTCTTTGAGTTTCCGTGGCCAATGAGTCTGAAACCATTTCGGAACATCCCTAAACCCTCAACCCGATCGCAAATACCAATGGCATAGCTAATTTCATCCCTTCCGAGGTTTACCGTATCAGTCGGTAGCATGATATAACAGACATAACATATTATATCGATACCGAAACGACACGTAGTTTCATACCATATCCATGTGTTTCGTCAACTTATATTATACTGCATATATTGGTATTATGATAGAATGATATCAATATAAAATCTGATATCCAGACAATAAATTTTGATTCTTTTTAAATTTAAGTTCATGCTAATTGTGCCCCAATTAGATGGATCATATAGGCTTGAAAGAAAGGTCGAAAGGCAAAATGGTTGACGGAAGTTTGCCACCTAAATTTCGAAATATGGATAAATCAGGTAATTTATTTTTGATAGAAAAAATCAGATAATACTTTCTAGAGGCCATATAATATAGATAAAGATAGATATTTTTGTCCTTCATCAATATCCTACTCTCATTCCTTACAGACAACTAGACATTTAGAATCTTCCATGGATTTCATTATCATCTTCACCCACCACATGCATTCTCAAGGTCATGATCATATAATTTCTACAAACTTTTGTTATTTTTGATAAAAAAATTTTGGAAGATGGAAGAAATAATACTCGGAAAACAATAAAAATTTTAGATACATATTAATATAAAAACTGCACATGAAACCACAATAATTTAATCTTGACACAAAGAAATTTAGAAGGATTTAAATTCTAGTTTCAGATAAAATTATTATAAAATATTAGGAAAGATTGACCTATGGAAAATTAAGATAGCCCAAAATAATATTTAAAAATCTATATAAAATTGGTAGATTTTCTTTGCAACTTTTCAATATTTTTGAAAAAGAAAAAAATACGTTGACTATGCTAAAACTGGTTTCAACAAACCATGATAATTTTGTTATGTTAGGTTATATAATTTTGTTTAGCCAAATTTAGCCATTATCAATTTGCAGCAAAATAACTAAAGTACCGAACATTGCAAGTTACTGGTGACTTGCAAGTAATCAAACATCTACCAGTTTCTTACAACAAATTGACTTATAGCCTACCCTATTGCAAAGTACTGAGCATCCTTAAATGAGTGCTCGACTAACAACTATGAAACTTTATCTCATTTATAATGAGTTACTTGTGAAGACTGAATAAGTTGAACTCAAGTATAGAGAGCAGTCAGTTCTCATAAATAACCTACTCTACTCTCTTTCGAAGATGATTTGCTTGATAAGTCACAACAGGGCATCCTATTTGACTCTATTTATATCACAAGGGTGCGGTAATTTATTGGCTCTAGTTGCTCTCTGGTGGCTGGGGCTCTGACATTAAGCACAATTGGTGTATGCATATAGGCCACAAGCCTTGGTGACGAGCATCGAAAGTAAGATGGATGAAAAAGAAAAAAAGGTCGGAATCAATTTGAAGACTAGAGGTCCTTCAATTTTGACGAGATATCGAGGTCACACAAAGATCAGTATAGTAGAAGTGTTTGGGATTGAGAGCAGAAAGAATACTCTGGTGAAGAGACCTAAGATCTGTGATGAGGGGTTGTTAAGAAACTAGGATGATCTTAACTAGTGCTCAGATTCAGCATTACAGCCATCTTGACATTGGATTTCTACTGGAGTTAGAGAGAAAATGATTCCTATCAGGAATCTACCTCTTTCTTTGCACATGTGGCACACTTATGCTACATTAACCCCTTCAGCATATACAAAGCACGTGCCTAGCTTTTTTTTCTCTCAAATTTTGCTTTGGGCCAAATAATTTGGGCCAAGTGGGATTTTGGATCCAATGGGCTTCATTTTTTTTATTTTATCATTTCGACATGTTAGATTTTTAGGCTGTGTGGGCCGGCCAAAACTAACAAAGCCGGTCAAGTGGACTTGGCCCTGGTTCATTCCAGGATGGGTATTACAAACAGATTACATAAGAAAAGGTTAGCCCTTCACCGTATATCCCTACCCTTTCAAATTTAGTGAAGATAGAATTCATTGTCAGATCATTTGATACAATTAGCAAAACCTTCACTCTTCAGAGATTAGTATTGATCATTAGAGAAATTCAAATCTGATTGGGTTCGGATGTTAGGATTAAGAGATTTAGGCATTAGGTTGGGTTAGGATTTGCCATCAACTCAACCCAATCTGGCTAAGACAAAGGTAGGCTCTTTGCCGTCGCAATCTCTGCAACGATATCACACCAAAACCCCAAAGTTATTAGATCAAAACGGATGTTATTGTTAGGGTGATGTTTACGTAGCCCATACGGAGACGGACTCTCTCTTGCTCGTATTCAGATGGTTTTATTCAAACTCGTATGAAGCCTTTGAAGCATAATAAAAACAACAATAAAGTAAGGTGTGAGCCAATCCTTATAACTCCAGATGGATTTCAAGCGAATGAAATTGCCCGATTCAATGGCCACCCTTCGAACTCCCTTATTGTTCTTCTTTTCTTCAATTCTCCTGCAGTTTTTCACTGTTTGGATTCATTTTTTCTCTTCAGCTATGGATTCTCTTGCACTTCTCGAAGCATCTCAAGGCCTTCTCTTCTTCTCTCTTAATTTTTGCTTCTTTTTGGTTTCTTGTAATTTTTCTTCTTCTCTACTTTTCTCTTAATTTTCTAGAGGGTATACAATATAGATACAGATAGATATTTTTATCCTTCATCGATATCCTACTCTCATTCTTTATAGGCAACTAGATGTCTAGAACCTTCCATGGATTTCATTATCATCTTCACCCACCACATGCATTCTCAAGGCCATGATCATATAATTTCTACAAACTTTGTTACTTCTGATAAAAAAATCTTGGAAGATGGAAGGAAT
>KE504691.1:916110-929505 GCA_000441515.1 Elaeis oleifera | reverse complement strand
GGAATGGAGTGCTCGAATGAGAATTTTAGCAGAGTTTTGAGATAGAGTTTTGAGCTTAGAGAAGAACGTATCTGGGGTTCTCTTTTTATAGACGGAGAGCGTAACTGATTGACAGCGACTCTGTAACCGTCTGGTAGTGGGCCACTCGGGGCCACGCGGAGTTTGTTACGGAGAGTAGTGGCGTCAGGGGCCGTTCAGAGCCACGTGGCATTTGTTGTGGAGAGTGGAGTGATGTCCGTTGTCGTGACTTGCCAGAGAGTGGTGGAGCCATGTGGGATCCGTTACAGGATGTGGAGCAGAGTCGTGGCCATCATCATGGCTTGTCAGAGAGTGGTGGGGCCGCGTGGGATCCGTTACAAGATGTGGAGCAGGGTCGTGGCCATCATTGCGGCTTGCCAGAGAGTTCGGACCTGCCAATTGGAGCTTGGTCGGGCGTTTGAAGAGTGGGGCAGCTCTCTGTCTGAGAGGAGCTCGGATGTTTTCGAGGTTGTAGACGCGCCCACTGTTGCTGGATGTCTTGGATGCTGACGCTGCAAGCAGAGATCATCTACTGTAGAAGCTCGGATGGAGACTTCCGTTGGTGAAGTTCGGCTTCTTGAGGATTCTGTAGAAGCTCGGGCGGCGTTGGTGTGGTCCGTCCGCTGGAGGAGTCTGGAGGATCCTGTGAAAATCCGATTGGCATTGTTGAAGTCCGGCTGACACTATTGGAGGTTGATGGCTGGGGAGGTACGGCAGACACCGGAGGCGGTTGGCTGTTGTAGAAATCTAGCTGCTGGAGCCTGTCTGTTGTAGAAGCTCGTTCGGGATCTATCTGCTACGGAGGTTCAGGCGGGGTCCGGCTCTTGTAAAAGTCCGGATGGGGACCATTTATTGAAGAAGCTTGGCTGAAGCTCACCTGCAACAGAAGTCCGGAAGGAATTCGTTACAATAGAAGCTCGGATGGAGACTTACAGTAGAGATCCGACGTGGATCGCTCGTAGTAGAAATTCGAAGTAGACCGTCGGTAGTAGAAGCTCGGAGTAGACCGTTCGTAGTAGGAGCTCGGAGTAGGTCGCTTAAAGTAGAGGTTCGGAGTAGAGGTCCGGCTCCCGTAGGACCTTGGATGAAGCCCAGGAGGCAGTCGACCGCCGTAGGAACCCGGATGGAGTCCGGTAGCTGTAGGAATTTGTCCTTGGGGGAAGTTCGGCCGTTGACGAAGTCTGGAGGAAGTTCGGAAGTAGAAATCCGACGCGAGCCGCTTGTAGTAGAAGTCCGAAGTAGACCGCTTGTGGGAGGAGTTCTGAGTAGAGATCTTATTGGTAGGAGTTCGGAGTAGACTGCTTATAGTAGAAGCCCACCTGCAATAAAAGTTCGGGACAGAAACTCGGCTCTCTCAGGAGTTCGGGCGAGATCCAGAGGGCGGTCGGCCGCCGTAGGAACGTAGACGGAGTCCGGTTGTTGTAGGAATCTGCCATTGGAGAAGTTCGGTCGTTGTAGAAATCTGCTGTCGAAGAAGTCTGAGGAAATTCGGAGATCAGTCAATCGCTGCAAAAGTTCGGCTAATCATGGAGCCCGGAGGATACTTGAAGCAGTCCGGTAGATGACTGAAGGAGTTCGCCGTTGGAAAGTCCGGAAGGTTTGGTAGGAGCTCGTCCGTCGAAGGAATTCGGTCGACATTGTGGAAACTCGGCTGCCGAAGGAGCTCGGAAAAAATGTCGCGCAGAGTCGGAAGAATCCCGGGAGAGTTGGTCTCTTACGAACTTCGGTTGGAGGTATTTTATACCCAACAGATTTTAAAATAAATTAGATAAAAATTATAACAAAGAAGGAAAGATCAAATGAGAGACAAGACATTGTCGACTGTCACGTTAAAGAAGAGAAAAAGAGCTTGGGATGGAATATTATTTAAATTAAGAAAAAATTTTGGCCACGAAAAATCTTGGCAACTCTTGGGAAAAAATGGAAAGAAAAAAAAATTGTCAAGCCGCTTGATGGCTTTATTTTCATTCTGGACCCGTAATGTCCTTCACAGAAGATTATGTGCATGTATAAGATCCATAAAGAGTACCACCTAAATATTTTCTATATATTTCACCATCAAATATGATATGAAAATTTGTATGCATTAGTCGTCAAAATTAATATTTATTTATTTTTGATAAAATGAAGTGTTCATACAACACGAGTATGAATATAATCTATAAAGTTAGGAAAAAAATAAACCTAAAATAATGGGCAAAATATCAAACTTCGACCCAGTGGCAGAATTAATATTTCACTTTGACTACCTGCTTTTTGCACCTCTTCATAGCATTCTCCAACTAATTTCATCTTCCTCGTTGGGGACCTTGGCTTACCTAATTAAAACCCAAAGATGCATTTATTGTCATGCAAGTATGTGTCCATTTACCAAGATATTGCAAATGTCCGATATGTACATAAATAAACTTGATGTGGTGGATATTTTGCTTGACCTCGGTAATGATTGAAGTAGAGTCATCTTGATAATGGCCAATCTCATTACTTCAGATATGGATGAATTAAAAATACGATCATGCTAGCCTGAGAATATATAGTTATGTCCATTCAGCCATTATCATACGATTAAGGTGGCTATAATTATAAGATAATGCAGAAAGCCATTATAGTGCAATTAAACATTATTATAGCCATTGTGCAGTTATTGTACATCCTATGTGTTTTAGCAATGGCTACCAAGCTTCCTCTAGTATTAATAGGGTGCCCTATCGGAAAACTCAGATAAGAAACTTGTTCAGGCCCAACTGTGAACTGAAGAGCAGCACATCAGGAGGTCAGTGACCTCACCGCCACCTCAGCCTTATGGATTCCAGTCTAACCTCGGAGTTCAGTAGCACAAAACTCAATATTGTGATCAACATCTCAGCCTATTCCGCTGATTCAACCACTCTTTCATAGATTCTAATTTGGCAATCATTTGAAAATAACTTGCCTTAGGTCAGATCTGAGAGTTCAGTTTATTATTTAATACTGAAACAGCAGGCAAGCTAAAAGTAGGGAAAGGGAAGGTATCTCCGTTAGGTACAAGGCTGTTATAAAGACAAATACCCTCGGACTAAACATATGGTGGAGGTATTAACAACCTAGGTTAGGCTAAACTCAATCATTTGCCCTATGCAATCAATCATTTGGTTTTTGAAAGAAAAGGTTCCTTTCTTTCTTATTGGTTGATCTCCATGTGGTTTGCTTAAAGTAGAATCTCTTAGCTTGAGTGGGGTCTTTTTTATTTTTTTATAATATTCATGAATCAGTAAAGAGGTTGAAAGGTCAGGGCTTGTCTCCTTTAACTAGGTGTGGCAAAATAAGCTCAATTTGAAACTAAATAAACCAAGCTTGAACAAGCAATTCAGGCTCAAAAATAATTTTGGCCCTAAAAGCACCTGGCTTGTTCAAGCTTAACTCGATAAAGTTTGACATTTTTTTGGGACAGCATAGTCAATTGCTTAAGGATTTATCAGCTGCTATTTTTAGGTCTGTGTTCGGCGCGATTTGGAGTTGAATTTGAATTGAGCTCAAAATTATAGTAAGCAAACCAAACTTGAACAAGCATTTCCAGCTCGAAATTAAGATTGGCAGGGTGCCTAGGTGTTCAGGATAGTGGATTCATGCAAGTAATTTAATTTTTGTCTCTCTCAGATGCTGCAGAAGAACTTATATTTAAAATTTTGATAACAAATTTGTTGAGTTTTGACCTTGACTGCTCCCTATTATTGGGATAAATGAATAAGAGAACTTTTAATACATACTTTAGAAATCAAAAGCTCAACTTTTGCTCTTTTTCTATGTTGGTTAATTTACTCAAAGATGGAATTTAATCTTAATGAAGTCCTTAAATTCTAGTCTTAAGAATTGATAGAATATTACCTTTGAAAATGTGAAAAGCTTAAAAGAATATCATGAGGTAAATATTGGAGTACATCACAAAGACTTTATGCACCTTGAGTCCGCTTGAAAGTAGAGTGAGTTTGCTTAACAAGCATACTTATCAAGATAAAACTTTTAATATCACTCATTGAGTCAATATGGTCTTCTAGATATATATGTAACTTGAGTCAAAACTCAATTTGAATGTTTGGCTTGAGACCTTTTTCTTTTTTTTTTAAAAGAAGATAAACTCTATGACTCAATATTATAATTATGTAAAATTCTGATTGGTAAAGAAATCATGATTATAATAAAATGTTCCTTTCATCAGTACAAGAAATGGCCTCGAGACATGAAGCCTACCGAATGTCTATTATTGGATAGACATCTATACGAAAAATAAAAACAAACTTTGAAATGCTATAAACTATGATTAGCTATTAGATTAGCAAGCATTAGGACAAACACATGGTGCCCGAAGACCTGGAAAAGTGGGAGGCTAGCCCCACTTGGACACCACCTCACATGGCCATGCACATGAACTGCCCCTCCAAAAGGGCAAGAAGCTGGCAATTCACCAAGATAACCCTGCCATTGGGCTTATATGTACCATAACAAGGGTAACCTTTGTACCACCGAGTCCTCAATTAGGATTATCATGGGATTAGAGAAACTCAAATGACTAAGATCGCAGACTAATTATTCTTTCATAATCATGTTAGCTTATGTACTTTCTTAATTAAAATTAAGAATTCCACATGATTTGTTGTTTGCAGTGGCAGCCTACCATTTTCCAAGGGTCTCCTGAATGAGATGCTAATAATGTCCCTCCACCACTCAGCAAGTTTCTTCCCAAATATAACCCATCCTGAATTTAACTTGATGATTTTTTAATGAATTCTCTCCAACCTTTTAATTTAGTTTTGGGGAGGGAGGGGGAGAGAGCTGCAAGTTGATGAAGGGAAGTAGCTTATTTGGTCTATATATTACCTTAAATTAGAATGATTAATCAATAATACACCATAGGGAAAGTTTTGGTGGAAGTTAAATATGGCTTCCAAAATTATGGCTCCATCAGGATTGAGGACTTTCTCACTGAGAAAGCCTTGGAGCTGGGTTTGTAATATCATCCAAACCAATGGGGCAATAATGTAGCCCCATGGGGAACCCAAAAGCTTCTTCACTCCCCTATGTCCTCTATAAAAGGAGCACCATGTGAGCTTGTTCCCCATGCACAAGTAACCAACCTTGCTTTTAAGATTTGGTCCAAGAGAGAGGAGAGACAGGAAGGATGGTGTACAAAGTAGAGTCCAGCAAGCTTAGAAGGCAGGAATCCATGAAGAAGAGGCAAAAGAATGAAGGCAGGGGAAAGGAAGCAAAGCAAGATGTGGTGAGGCTTCAATGCAACAAAGGGAAGGCTTGCAACTTCAAGAGAAGCTGCTTGGTGGGAGTGAGGAGGATGCTGTTTCCTCTGCAATCCTCCTCTTGGCTTGTGTTTTCTGTGCTCCTTCCTCCATTTAGCCACACCTTCCCCCACCTTCTTTCTCCATTCATGTTGTAATGGATTATTAATCCACCAAGTAATCTATGTGGTACCTTCTTCCAACAGTAATGAATCAATTTTTAACCTTTCTTTTAGAAATGCATCAATTTTTAACTCATTAAGGACTCCTACATGGTCCAAAAATCATGTCCAACTTTGAAGTTTCTGGGCACCAAGAAGATATTCCATTTTAAATTGGTTTCAGAATCTCTCGCGTTTATTATTATTATTATTTTTGAAAATGTGGTTGAAGTCGGATTTCTTTTGTCAGGCTTTGGGGGCCAATTACTCCAAGCATACTACATTGGCAAGTAAATGATCAGCAGGATGAGACCTTTTCTAAAGTTTTAGAAATTGAGTATGAGAATAGTTGGGAAAACTTGTCTGAGTTTCTCTCCAATTTTTCATGGAAATGTGGTCATGACCCAAAAGAGTAGTTGCACTTGCATGATTAACTCCAACCAAATCAACACATGTTGGCTTGAATCCTCTACTTCAGATAAGAATCATTGTTTAGGATTGAATGGCCAATTCTGCCTATCCATATATATTTGGTTATCCAAACCAAGTTCAATTGTAGCTACTTTGTAGTGTTTATTGATTTTTACATGTGCGCCTTCTTGCGCTTGTGTCTTTGACAACAAATCATACAATGAATAGCTAAGTAATATGATTGTTCAACATTCTAGAACTATTGAATAAACATCCATGGATTTTCTAATTACTAATTTATAATTAAATGATTGAAAAATTCTTACATGTATAGAGAGAATAATTTTTTGATTAGCAATTCTTTCTTGGTAATTTTAAAGCCTCTGGTATGGTATCTTTTACTTGTAAATTTGTTATCCCAGTCTAAAACAACTATTGAAGTTCTCAATTCTAACTTTATTTTTTTGCTAACGTGGTCCTTGGCCGACGGCGACAGATTAGGACTCAATTATCAAGGATAGCCACATACAATGGACCCCTTTGGATTTCTAAAGGCCTTGGAAGATTGAGTGAAAAATTACCTACATGTTTGACCAATGATTACACCTCTCGATGCACTTCGTTAGGTTTGTAATTCACAATCGTTCCTTCATCACAAATGAATTCACAAGACATTAAGGTTGGCAAGTTCTATTGGTTATAACGAAGTAAATAATGATCAAGATGGAAGAGTTAAGTCACGAATGATCATTAATAAGGAAATCTATGAAGATGGGAAATGAAAAAGAAAGATGTAAATTTGTATTGTATAGTTGTTTGACTGCAAACTAGTGAAATTATTATGAATATATAATACTAGAAAATAAATCATATTTTGCACATGGTGTTGCATGCAAGTGTTATGGCATATTATGGAGAACCTCTAGCGGCCATTTATTTTGATATAAATTTAAAGTTTTAAGTTGTTATGAGCTCTATAAAACTAAGTTTTCTATAAGATATCATAAATAGAGCATTATTTATAGATACCTCATTGATGTGTAATTACTTAAATGTGCAATGATACAATGTATTTGTAAGTTTCATTTAAAGAATAACAATCTGCAAACACAGCGCCGACTCTATATAGGATAAATGAAAAACTACCATGTAGATCCTTTTTTTGGAAAAAAGAACGGTTAATATCCTTGAGACAAACCCGATTTCTTAAAGAGTTTTTGATGTTTGAGGATTTGTCATGAGAAATGATATAAATAATTATTGCTATAATGATGTTGGAGGTTTCATTACAAATCATTTAATGATCATGACTCTGAAGCAAAATCAAACCTCCATGATTCACACCCTACGGCGAGGTTGCAACTTATCAGGATGCCTTAATTTTGATGTCCACAAACCGATTCCTTTGCATTATACATACTCATGATCATTATTGAAGTAATATTCCTTATTAGTTGCTTTCCATTTTCTAGCAAGCAATATAACAAGTATAATAATTATTCTATAACCATTTCCATGTTGATTTAGTTAAAATAACATTACCACTCATCAAACATAATGCATTAAAATAATAAATTCTCTAAGAACAATACTATGATTTTCTTAATAATGTGCCAATACTTAATTGAAAGTTAAATCGTCATCAAAGAAAAATTTCACACATTTAGCTATGGAGATTATCTATATATGTTATTAAAAACATGATAAGAGAGGCAAAAAAAGATGGACAAAAGGGCCGTTTAGTTGTCAATATGATCACTAATCTTGATCAAAGCAAATAGAGAGAGGAATGAAGAGGCTAGAGAGGAGAAGATGGATAGAAGGAAGGGGGCTCAAAAAAAGAGAGAATCTAGGTTTAAATACATTTTGCTTAATAAAATCCACAAGCAGCAATACCTTGGATTACCACGAAAGCCCATCAAATTCATAATTTGATTCATTTTAATAGCGGATACTTTGCAATGGTATAATAATTTGATGCTACAATATATTTTAACAACAAAATTTAAACCAATCATTATTAAAAAGTTGCTACTAAATAATGACATGGGGGAAGGAACTAACTTTCTAGTACTCAAGTAATGGACTTTGCTAAAAAAATTAATTCTTAATATCAAAAACAAGATCTTAATTATATTATTTCTTGTATAGCTGCTAATAACTATACCTTATGGTTCTTAACTATTTTCAAAATTGTTCCTATGAAATTTATAATATCTCTTCCATCTCAAAATATGAGCTCACTTGATATATCCAGCTAGGGACATTGCTAAAAGAATAATTCCTATAATGCATACATACATCTAGAAGCAGTCCAAATTTTTCATTTTTTTTTAATTTTTTATAATTTAGAGAGCAATTTGGAATTTTCTAATATTGGGAAAGGTAGGAAAAATAGTGCACAAGTGGATTTGTGAACCTAAGGCAATCGATGGATTGGGATTCTTGCCTTCAAGAAAATGCAAACAAGCTTCCTTTTGAAGGTTGCTGCTCAACTCATGTTGAATCTCAACTCATTGTGGGCACAATTAGTCAAGGCCAAATACCACTTTCCAGGTACCTGGTATAACTGCATTAAGCCTCCTTACTGTTCAATATATTTAGAGCTATTTATGCGGTGTTAGATTCAGATTGAACTTTCAAACTCAGTAGATTTTGGGTGCTGGCACCTTTATTCATGTCTTCATTGGTCCCTGGATTTCTGAAATCCCTTTGATTGCATGGCCTACTTACTTCAATGTTGATAATATAGATTATAATCTCAAAGTTGCCAATATTTATTAACAGCAATCAAACTTGGAATATAGCCATGATGTCTAATCTATTTGTTAGAATCTAGTACCTCTCGGATATCAGCCACGGACCAATGTGTGTGAAACTGAGTATTAATCTAGCAAACCTGAAGAAGAGACAAGAAGAACGCAGAAGTCTTATTGGATTACGTATAGGAACGTGTGTGAGAGAGAGATGGCGGCGAGAATTTCAGAAAAAAAAGCTTCGTATTTATTCCATCCTACCTTGGTATTACAATGACCTGTATATATATTAATACAATGGGTTAAATAAATCTGAGCCCAACAAACTTCCTAAGCTCATCCATATATGAAAGCACTCACCCAAGCTCAAATCTTACATGCTCTCATCTCTTGAACTTAATCCCAGTCCAAATCCTTGATTAGCCCTCTTAAAACCTCTTAAATCAGGTCTTAAGACCCTTAGGATCAAATCCGATCCTACATCCACGCAGAAATCTCATGCAGTTATGTCCGTGTAACTGAGTCGACTCAGTCTCAAACTGAATCGACTCACCGCATGCTGTGCCAGAAATCTCGAGATGCTGTCTTCTATCTGGTCTCTTACCCTGAGACATAGTCGACTCATTTGAGACTGAGTCGACTTACCTTAAAAGTTAGTCGACCCAACCTCTGATTAAGCCAACTAACCTGCTGAAGCTGCTTCTTCCCTGCAGTCTTCATCCCTTAGCTGATTTTTTGCTCCATCTTGTGTCCCCAGGTCTCCAAAGCACCAACCAAAATCCTCAAGATCCTCAACACTTAGATTTCAAGCTTGTGGAGAGCTACACACTGCCTCCATCTTAAGACTACTCCTGTCTTAGTCCTAGGATCCAAACCAATCCTAGTCTCTCGGAGCCAACACCTTGACTCCTCTCCGTGGCCTCCTAAGGCTTGGGAGCACCACACCAACTCCTACAATCTCCATCTCGGTGCCCTCAAGCTTTGGCATGCCTGGCAATATCCTTCTGTACGATCCCGCTGTCGTTGTATGTCTTGACAACCTCTTGTGCGAATATCCTTACCACTGCCAACCTTCTTCAGCTTCTGAGCTCTCTTGGAGACCTTTGAGATGACTGCCTCCATAGCTGAAGACCTTTGCTTGCTCCTTGGCACCATTTTGGAGTTTGTTATAGGCACCCTTCTGCATGACAGCTACATCAATTGTTGCCCTGGACTTCTCTGGAGAAACTACAGCGATCCTATGCCGGCACTCGCTGTAATTGATGCTCCATCTGACATGATCTCCTCAGAGCCTCACCTCTCCATCTACACACTCTGCTCCACTTGGCTCTGTGCAGCCCTTGAGCTGGTGTTGGGATATTGCTCATTCTCTTGCACCTCCCTGCTCTGAACACATGCCAAAACTCTCTCCACATGTAAAGCCACCTCTGTCTGGTGCTCCATCTGAATCTGAAGTCTATCTGATGTCACAGAAGATAGTCCTGTCCCAAGGTCAGCCATCCAATGCTGTCCTACTGGACCTGTCGATGTACCTCGATCACCATTGCTGCCCTTCGAACCCTCTGCACTCCATGAATCCCTTTGAAGCCGTTTCGGACCCTCCGCACCTCGTCGGCTCCTCTGAAACCAATAAGAGTTCGTCCGACTCTTCTGACTCAGCGATTAGATCTATAAATTTGAGCTTTCCTTTCTCCTCCCTTGCATTTCTTCCAAAGTGAACACTCCCGCTTAAAGTGCCTTGCTTCATTGCACTTGAAACACCTAGCCTCCTTGCTGCCCTTCCGAGACTATCTCCGCTCCACCTGCTTGTCTTTTTCTTCCCACTTCTAGGCCTCTTCGAAACCGCAAGACCCTCCTGGAAAGCCTCCTTCTTTGTCATCCGTTTCTGCTGCTCGTTGGATTTGAGCACTGATACGATCTCCTCATATATCAGTGTCTCCTTACCGTACCGCAATATCATAACTAACGGATCGAAACTTTCGGATAGCGAATACAACAACAGCAACTTTTATCTTCCTCTTCAAGCTCCATCCTAATGTTGAGCAAATCCATGCTCATTCGGTCGAACTGCTGAATATGCCCCGCAACATCCTCGCCCTCCTGCATCCGAAGGCTGTACAGTTACTTCTTCAGTATGAACTTGTTGCACATTTTTTCTCTATATACAATATATGCAACCTCGACCATAGACCCCTAGGTGATCTCTTCTCCAACATACTATACAATATCTTATCCACTAGACAAGCCCTAATCATGGCACATGCCTTTTTCTCCAAAGACACCTACTGTTTGTCAGTCATCCCCTCCAACCTATCCTCCAAGGCCAAATTCAATCCCATATGTATTAGTAGATCCTCCACCCTCACCTTCCACATGGTGAAACTCTCCTTTCCATCACATTTATCAAATCCTACCTTTATCCCATTGCTTTCTATGATCAACCCAGATCTAAAACACAGTACAAAGGTAGATCTGAAAATTACCTAACTAGGGATGGTAGACAGCAACCCCTAAATCTCTTCCTTCCTCACAAAATCTGGAGAAAATCCTAAATCTGAAACCTTACTGCTGATCCTCTACTGCAAAAACTCCTTGATCCTCTCTTCTTCCTCCTCCATACTCAATCTGGCTCTGATACTAATTGCTTGAACCTGGTACCTCTCGGATACCAGCCACGGATCGATGTCTTGCGTGAAACTGGGTATTAATCTAACAAACCTAAAAAGAGACAAGAAGAACGTGGAAGCCTGATTGGATCGTGGATGGAAATGTGAGAGAGAGAGTGATGGCAACTAGGGATTCAGGAGAAAAAGCTCTGTGTTTATTCCATCCTGCTTTGATATTACAATGACTTGGATATATACCAATACAATGGGTTAAATAAATCTGAGCCCAAAAAACTTCCTAAGCTAACCCATACATGAAAGCACTCACCCAAGCCTAAGTCTTGCATGCTCTCATCTCTCGAACTTAATCCCAGTTTAAATCCTTGGTTAGCCCCCTTAAGACATCTGAAATTAGGTCTTAAGACCCCTAGGATCAAATTCGATCCTAGAGCCATGCAGAAATCCCATGCAGTTTTGCCTGTGTAACCGAGTCGACTCGGTCTCAGACTGAGTCGACTGATCTCAGTGCCATGCCAAAAATCCCGAGATACTTTCTTTTGTCGACCTCTTATCCTGAGACATAGTCGACTCTTCTGAGACTGAGTCAGCTCATCTTGGAACTTAGTCGACTCAGTCTCAGATTGAGCTGACTAACCTGCTGAAGCTGCTTCTTCCCTACAGTCTTCATCTCTTGACTGATTTCTTACTCCACCTTGTGTCCCCAGGTCTCCGAAGTACCAACCAAAACTCTCAAAGTCCTCAACACCTGGATCTCATGCCCGTGGAGAGCTACACACCGCCTCCACCCTAGGATCACTCCTGCTTTAGCCCTAGGATTGAAATCGGTCATAATCTTCCGGAGCCAACACCCTGACTCCTCTCTGTGGCCTTCCAAGACTTGGGAGCACTACACCAACTCCTACACTATTTTCATCAGATCTTATCAATCATATCCTTACTATTCCCATCCCTCTAATATCTTGGTCAGATCAGTTAGTATGGGCCTCTTCTAAGTCATTCCTAGTCAAGCTTAAAGATTTCTATAGATTCTCAACCATTAACTCATCCCAGCTTTGCCTACCTTTGCTTGGCTCTGGAAATTATTGGTACAACCAAGAGTTAAAACTTTCCTTTGGAAACTTCAATGGAGAAGGCTGCCTTGCAAGAGCACATTGGCCAACCACAACATCATTGGGTTAATGACCTCTTATTGTGATCTATGCCAAGCAGCTGTGGAAGACATTGAGCACGTGATTATAAATTGCGTGTTTGCTCGGAATTGCTGGCAGTTATTAAGTAATATTTGCCGGATAAATTTCATTCCTACTTCTTTGCCCGCATTGTTTGAATTTTTGACAAATGGCCAGGTAGAGGAAGGATTGAAGTCTCTCTTGGCATATGTCTCTTGGCTACTGTGGCAATCTCAAAATGATAGGTTGTTCCAATCTAATATGATCTCTGTATCAAATCTGGTACAGAAAGCTCAGTCTATGTCTTTCACTGCACTCTACTTGTTGCAAAGAACACCGTCTCCATGTAGATATCGAGGTGCTCTCTCTGTTTCTCAACCAAATCATGTTACTTATTATATCTTTTGGACACCCCCTCTCTATGGAGCAATCAAATAAATTTCGATGCATCTGTTCTATCTCATTGGGCTGCAATAGCTTTTATTATTCGAGACACATTAGGTGCATTTACATTTGTGGGGGACAAGTTACTTGACCGTTTCTCAATGCCCTTTGCTGAATTGATTGCAACATAGCTTGGTGTTAATGTTGCTATACTTCTGTGTTTTGACTCTGAGTCTGTAATACCAACACAAGGCTACTTCACTGGCCTACCTCACTTCTATGACTCCAGTGCATCGACACCCACTTGCTTCGACATTAGGGCCTTGTAATACATCACAGCATAACCACCTTTTGACCAACCTAGCCAACATTAAACAATCCTCATGCTTCATTTCCTACATCCTGACATCACATACCTGTGTAGCGAGAAGATATTTTCGGCCCAATATCTGCCTCTGGTACCTCGGCTTACCAACGTCTTCACTTTGAGAGTAGTTTCATTAAATTTGATTAATATTGTTGGGTGGATGTCTGGCCTGGACACCACCTTCCAAGACCTTTTCAGTACCACGTGATGCAGCAGGAAGAAAGAAGAAACAAAA
>KE504691.1:900765-910943 GCA_000441515.1 Elaeis oleifera | reverse complement strand
ACTCGCCGCCGGCCGCCGGCGGTCCTCCGCCGCCGGCCGCCGGCTGTCCTCCACCGTTTCGAATCTTGTGCCGGCTTCAAAAGTTCGTATCTCCTCTATTCGAGTTCCGTTTGAGGTGATCTTGATCTCGTTGGACTCCGTTTTTCACCGCGAACCTCGCTGTGGGCTCAATATGGGATGAATCTCGAAATATTAAATCCTAATAAATATCTTATATCATTCGAGGGCTTCAGCTCCGCAATCGTATTAAACAGCTGCACCTATCTAATGTGCTCGTCAAGGAGGATTCTGCAACGGTAATTACTTGGTTGCATAATGCACTATTACAGCATCCCCTGGTTAACCATTTACTCCTGGATTTGAGGCATTGGTTACACTCCTTTTCTCATACTGCTAAATCGCGTGCACATCGGGAGGCGAATCAAGTAGCTGACCACTTAGCCCACCAAGCCTTAGACAGCGATTGTACTTGTCATGCATGGTCTGACTTTGATTCTTATGCTCAATTATTACTTCATGCTGATGCTTATGGAGTACCGTTTTTCGTGGTGCTTAACTTGGGGTACCAGTTAATAATGGTTCCTCTGTCTTACTTTGAATCAAGGAATTTTTCTTATTGTTGTGTTCTGGGGCTGCCTTTTTTCTACTTTACCTCATCTGGTTATTGACTGCCGAGGCTGAGAAAGGAGGAGATTTCCAAACTTGGTGACTCAGATTTCAGACTACCATTAGAGAAGCATGAAAATAATGAGCAAGAATATATCTTTAACAATTTGATGCCATTTGTTGACCCCGATATGACGTTACTTGGGCTTTTAACTACTTATTATTTAATATTGCATCAAAGCATTGCTATTGCTGGAGGCTCTCAGATCATGAGGATGGTTTAGTACATGATAACTCTGAATGGATTTACTGCATAGTCTTTAATGAGGCAATTTTTGGTTCTCAGATGGAAGCACTACTACATATTTCCTTTCTGGTAGAACAGGCCTTACTCAATACGAGTTTGGCCTTGTGCTATGACTATATGTTCAGGTGCTCCAAGTTAAACCTCTTACGTTATGCTGGTTATTTCTTAAATGATTTTATTTGAATCCAACAAGAGAGCCTATAGCTTTGCTGGATTGCTATATTGTATACCCACTACTTCCCTGCTTTACAGTCATCCTGTTCCTAATGATTGGAGCTTTAAATTGCCAAAGGATTTGTATGGCTGTTCATGGAAGAATATGCATCAATGTGGTTACTCTCTAACCCTCCCAGATGATGTTTCAGGTATCTGAGCACTTAACTTCAGGTTCTGCAGGGTTCGTTAACAGATACTACACTTTCTCCTTCCTTTGCTTCCATTTTTTCAACTACCTCCGGGTATCTGTGTTATCCTATATTGCTTATAACTGTATCACTTCGGTATACTATCCCAGATGATGATTCATTTGCCAAAACTTGTGATGGGATTTGGTTGGCAACATCCAATGGCATACTGGAGGATTGGGTGATAGCAGTAATTAACAGGTTTCCTCCTGTTACTCGGGGCCATTTCTTGCTGGTCCCTCTTACCTATTACCACATTACATTGTGGCGTATTCATGGTCCGTTCTATAACTTTTGTTTATGATGGAATGAATTATGGTACACAGACCTACTCGCAACCACTCTCTTTTGGAAACACTACAATCAAAAGGTTGGCGTGTGCTCTGGACTCGACACTTGGCTTCACCTTCCAATATTGTCAAACTCCAAGTCCAAATTCTGAGAGCTTTCTTGTTTACTAGCATCTTTTGTACACTAAGTCCTTTCCCAAGTGAGTTACTCATGTACAATTATTCCCATAAAATATTGGGCCTGTCCACTTCAATTATGGCTGGCAATCGTGGATGACTTAGGAGCGAATTAGCTCAATTCCAACATAATTTATTTAATTAAATAAATTGATATGTAAAATATGAATACGATACGAATATATATAGATTGATATGATATGATTCGTTGATATGATTAATAATCATGTTGACAGATCAAATAGATACACGATCCATCTAATGACTAATTGAATTATTAATTTATTTATAAATTTAATAAAATAATAAAAAATTAGTTAAAAATTAAAATAATATAAAAATAATTTAATTATTTGCTATGCTAATTTACAGTTCTGAATTCCATTATTATTTATTTAAGTTAAGATTATAATTTTTAATTTTTTTATTATTTTTAAATAATTTTAAATAAATATATTAAATATATTTAAATATATTATATAATTTGATAATATATTTTAACTCAGAGGTGTTAAGCAGCCTATAATTACCCGGGGAGGAGAACCACTCTTCCCTCTGTTCCTAGTCCCTCGTCTTTTTCCTTCCTTCTTGGCGGGAGAGCGAGAGTCCCTCGTCTTCCTTCCTCTTTCATTCTTCCCTTCCTTCTATCAAAAGCAATGGCTCCTCCCCAAGGCAACGGCGGTACCAGCGGTGGCAAAGGCGACGATCGAAGCGAGAAATCCCGCCGGCGGTCCATCAAGAATCGGACGAAGACCCTTTGCAAGAAGGCGGACGAGCTCGCCACTCTCTGATACGTTGAGCTTGCCCTCATCTCCTACACCTCCGACACCGACGAACTCACCACCTGGCCGCCCGACCGCTCCAGGATCAAAGACACCATCCACCACTACCTCGAAGCCCCGCCCACAAGAAGCTCCCCAAGAACCAGATCACCCTCGACAACCCCAATCCCGGTGCCGTCGAGAAGAAAGACGCCACCAAAGCGGCCGCGTCCAAGGCGCCGGAGGAGGCCGATCGCCTCGGCATCCCCTTCCCCGACGACGCGAACAAGCTGATAGCGCTGTGAGGGATCTTGGACTCGAGGCTTGAGGCGGTGCGGAAGATGATCGCGGTCCGTCGGGCGGAGGAGAGGAGGGATCCGAGGCCGTCCGCTCGAGATCCGGGGAGGGAGATTCCTGTTGCAGCGGCGAATGCCGGTGGTGGGGATCCGCAAACGTCCGATCGAGATCGGGGAAGGGTGTGGCCGGGGATTACGGTCCGGTTTGGGGATGCGGGCATCCGGGTTTCTCGGCCGCGCCGGCGGCGGCAGGCCGCGGAGGCGGGGCGGTGGGGCGCCAAGTTCTTTGTATACCTGTCCGTGCTGTGACTGCCCCGTTCACGGTCACTTGTCCGCCGGCGCGGCGCCAAGTTCTTGGTATCCCTGTCCGTGCTGTGACTGCCCTGTTCACGGTCGCTTGTTTGCTGGACTGGACGGACGTTGATGGCTCTTGGAGTTGTTCTCAGCTCGGGTGTCTTGCGCTGAAAGAAGCAATATTAGCATTCAGATTTTCTTTCTTTTTTTTAAAAAAACCTTCCCCTTTATCAGTCGCGAGACAGAAAGATGTTTCCCAGAATTTTCTTTGGCAATTGCAAAGGATCGTCATTCTTTTTGAAAAAACTAGAGGATTAGAATACAATCATGTTGTTTGAGTAACTGAGTTGCATCTTAAATTACTTTTTGGCTGGGCTAACCATATTGGACTCAAAAGAATGGACCAGAGTCAACTATAGGCTGATCCGACCTAACATAAACTTTTGTTCAAACTAACTTGGGATCGTCTGGTTGGGCAATAGGTTGTGTCTAAGCCCAAAGCATAAAATTGATTTGATCATAATGTAAGCACGGATTGGATCGCAATAAATAGTAATGTAAGCATGGATTGTGTCTTGCTATATTGTTAGTTCGCACTGGCCTTGCTGCATTTATCTTTGTCTATGTGGATGGTCTACGTCAGAGATACCCACTATCTATATAACGTCCATGTCAGCAATCAGCCTACATCATCATCCGCATCAGCTCTCCACGCCAGCGGCGAAGGGTGAGAAGGGGAGAGAAAAAGAAGAGAAAAAAAGATTGCACGTGGGCTGATAAGTAATGGGACGAAGATGCACCTTACTTTTTAGTTAGGAGCGAGGGTATTGGAGTGTTTAGGTTTAAATGAGAGATAGAAATCTCAGTTCCAATAATACATCCTTTAAATGGATGGAGAGGGGCTCTATGAAATGGAAATAGAAAATGAGACAGAACGAATAGGTGGTCACATCCGAGTCTTTTTGGGATTCTTCTCTCAAATCATTTATATACACGTAGAAGGATTCATAATATCGAAGGGCAATGGGATTAGGAGACCTCGAGTAAGAGTCGTATGTTCAATTCTTTCCTTTTATCTGTGTTGTTTTTCTTTTGTTCTTTTTTGTTTGGGTGTTGGGGAGCGGGGATTGTTCTCCTTATCAGTTTACTAGAAATTTGTTGGTCCAAATTTAGTGGCTTTCTAATTTTATGAATATCATATGACAAACTTTGGTTTCTCATCGGTAATATAGAATGGTTGCTATCTCAGTTTGGATAGCCTTCCACATCCTACTGCTGAGGGGAGAATTCAAGATGATTGCTGCTGCGAATGCAGCAGCCTTCTACTCAAGGCCAAAAGACATTGTTTGAAAGGATGTTTTAGAACAATTTCTACTGTGGATGCAGCAACCTCTCAATTCTAATTAGGAAGGTGGAATCAGGAGTTCAGAGATGGAAGAGAAAGAATCACAGTTAGGGTTATCGGGTAAGGATAGTGGGTTTAGGTTATTAAATCGGTTTAATGGGTTTGTGTTGAAAGATTTGGATCAGTTGGTAAACGAACTCAGGTTAATGGGTTCAGGTTTAGCGAGTTAGCAAGTTGATAGTTTTCGAGCCATCAGGTTTGGCTTATTAGGTTAAGGGGGTTCGAGTTATTGGGGTTGAGTTATTGGGTTTGAGTTATCGGGTTTGGATTATTGGGTTAATGAGTTTCAAGTTATTGGGGCATTGGGTTTGGTAATCAATTTTGGATTCACGGGTCAATGGGTTGCACCAATGGGTTTTGGATTGTGGTTTGAATTTAGGATTGGATTTGGGTTTCAATCAGAGTTAGAATTCGGGTTAGGATTGTGGTCATGGTTTAGGTTAGGTTTAGGGCAGCTTTTAGGGTTAGTGTAAGGGTTAGGGTTATGGTTGGGTTAGTTTAGGGTTAGGTTGGGCCTAGACTAGGATTAGGGTTAAGATTTGGGTTATAGAGAAAGGTGTAGTGGAGAAGACAACCAGAAAAAAAAAAAAATAAGCAAAGAATAGATCACGGATGAAGTGGGTAGAGGATTAGGATCGGGGTTAAATTAGGGTCTTAGAGGAGATTACGATGGAGAAATGGGGAGAAAAAAGAAAAAATAAAATAATGAGCGATAGATTGCACAAGAGGTGAGTAAAGTGGATCAGAGAAGTAGGAAAGAAAAATGGAATCGAATCTTACATTGAGCGGTGGCAAGGGCATAGAGAAGAGGATGGGAAACAATCATTGCTAGCCTCGGCTCACAAATAATGATCATGGTCTCGAGGGCATTGCCATGGCCCAGTACAAGAGGTGGAGAGATAATAGAAAATGAAGATTGATAGAGAGGTCAATGGCGTGGACGGAGAAAGAAGAATAGAGGGGAACCACGTCATTGCGGTGCATGGGCCGGTGGTAGCTGGGAGCTTGTGCACCATTGTCTTTGGCCATGAGATCGGTGGTTGTGGATGAGGAAAGCGGGAAGGGAAGGGTATTGAGAAAAAATTAGTCAAGACATTGGGAGAGGAGGGGTGGGGTGATTTGGGAGGATGGGGTGAAAGGGGTTAGATTTAAGATTTTCGAAGGTTAGGGAGCATAGATGAAATATGCATTCTAGGCACATGGGGTTGGATTTTCTTTATGTTTTGTGCAGATGGCCACATAGAATGTCTATGTGTGAATTAACCTAAGAAAATAATTATTTTCTTGTTCTAATGTTCTACATTATAATTTGCGATATTGTTGAGATAACTTTTTTTTTCTTGGCACTATTGTATGATTTTTTTCCCTTTTTTTCCTTAAAAATTTTCTTGTCCGATTTATTTGCATGTCTTTTTTTTTATTGGTGTGCTACTTTTTATGCACATGTATGAATTTATATTTTTCTTTTATGAGCTAATACACGAGATTCTTGTTCTACTGCATAGATTTAGATAATTATTGGGCTTATTACTGTTGCAAAGTACTAATAATGGTCTAATTTTTTTTTAGGTGGTGTGTGGCTGTTGTGTTATTCATGGAGATTTTGATTTTAACATAATATTATATTAATATTTAAATTTAATGCCATATATATATATTTAATATTTGTTGTGGTTGCTTTGATTTAAATATCTAGTTAAATATTATATATCTACGGTTAAATATTAAATCACTACTTAGATGGTTCTTCATCATTGCTATTATTTATTTGAACAAAATTTTCCAAAGGTTAGATGCATTTGTGGGCCTATTTTATCATAAATATGTTAAATTTATAATTGAATCCATAATTATTATGCTATTATAGGCATCACACATCGATGCTACGTATATTTTGTTATGTTCTTTATTATGATTGATTTAATCTTATCTTTAAAAAAAATACTATATTAATTTTGGATCATATCAATGGGATTTTTAAAAATATTATTTTTAAATAATTATTTCCAAATCGATTCCTCTTTTATCTTATTTTCGAAAATACGGCACTTGGGCTGACTCAATGCAGACATGACAAAATCACATATTAAACATGCATTTTTAAATGGCATGGCCTTTCACAATAAAAATTTAAAATTTAAATTTAATTTTAAATTTAGAATTGAAATCGTATGCTCAACATGCGATTTCAATTTCAAATTTTATTCCACTTTTTCTGTTCCCACTTCGTACCGAGGCGTATCTCATTTTTTTCATTCCCTGCTTCGTACCAAAAGACAGGCCGGGGTGTCGGTGCGGGCTTTGTCGGGGCCTGGGGAGGTGGATGCCGAGCGGCAAGGGTGGTGGGGTGCGGCACAAGGTGGAGTGGGGAGCGGGCACAGGGGTCAGGAGAGGGAGGAGGGGGTGGGGCGTGTAGGTGGTGCTTGTGTTCATGCGGAGCAGGAGGGGCATGAGATGCGTATTGAAATTTTGCATAGGGACATGTATGTGTATTTCAAATTTTTTTTCTAAAAAATATAATAGAATAGAAGATTAAAATATCTTTTAATCTCAATTATGCATGCATAAAATATAGAACATAAGGATCTACTTCATATGCTGAAATTGAACATATATTGAATTTTATGCTAAAATTAAATAAGTGATCGAATCACATACCTGTTTTATAATTTTTTCTTCGAATCTAGATATGGAAGAAAGTAGGTTCTTCTTTAGTCGTGCAAGTATCTAACCTCTATGGGTATCCATTTAGGATCAGCCTGAAACAGCCCCTTTGGTGTTGATTTTTTCCTCCAAAATGATCACCTACGAATCTGAATGAAATCTGGATCGCGATCAACTCTTTGATCTTTTCTTTGATTCTTTTTTTTTCTTCTTTTCTTACTCTTCTTTTCTTGATTATGAAGTAACCAAGATCTGAAAATCAGCAAGCAAGAGGAGACGCCCAAGCTCCTCTTGGGCATGGAGATGGAGGGCGCCCAAGCTCCTTTGGGCATTGAACCAAAAGAGAAGAGAGGGAGAGGCGTGGGGACTTTGTGTGAGGTGTAGGGTTGCTAAAAATCAAATCATAAGAGCCTTAAAGAAGGTCCCTTTAAATAGGCAAAAGGTTTGAATCCTATTTAAAATTGAATAGTCTCTTAATACAAGTCCTACTTGTATTAGGCATCCTTGTAGTCTTAGATATTTGACCCCCTTTAGGAGATTCATTAGGTGCCAACTACTGGAGCCTATTCACCTACTTTTCACACATCACATGGGGCTTAGGGGATGCCCCATGCTGGTCCTACACATCCTCTTTCATGTGGGCATGCCCAACTTGATCAAATCAAGTAGCGCCTTAATGCAAACAATCAAGAAAATTGATTAAGGGTTTGCATCCTTAATTCATATGATCCAAAATCCTAGGGATCCAATAATTAGAGCCGAATGAATCTAATTCATTTAGGTTATTAGTAGGTAATTAACTCGAATTAACCTTATCATGCAAATAAGTAATTCAAGTGTAAAGAAAAATTAGGTTCAATCATGTGCTAACAAGGTTATCCTGAACTCAATAGAGTTTCTCTAAATTCAACTGAAACTTCATAAGCCCAATTACTTATTCCAGACCTAATTCTTTTGTTGTGTGGCCCCATAGGTTCAATTCTATATGGTAGTGAGATATACCATGATCTCCATCATAATATCATTGAAATTTTTTTCAATGGATCAGAATAATTTACTTTAACTCATCAAGGATTGTCGATCCTGAGCAACTCTAGTGAGCTCTCACAATCTACCAATGACACGTAGCAGATATAGTAGCAACCCAATAGAACCGAAAAAGAACCTCAAGGTATAGTTTACATGTGATTCGATCCCTCTATTGTGAGTCCTGACTAGATGGTAGGTCATGGATAAATTATCAAACCTCATCATCAGTCATATGATAGATTCGATTAGCTCAAGTCTAATTGTGATCCTCATAGAAACTCTTTTCCATCAATCATATTGTTGTAGCTACAAACTCTCGGACTTAGTCTCTCAAATTTTATAGGACTACTCCTCTTTATCAAGATCGATAGATTCCATCTAGATACATACTCTACTCCTACAGTGGACTAATTGTTGCCAACATCCATTACAAGATCTCATCGAGGCCATATTTATGTGTCAGTCAAACTCCAGCAGCCTCACTCTGAGCAATCGTACCATCATAGATCAAAAATCATTCACACAACTACAGCATCGAGACGATCACTGACGATCAAGTAAAATCCAAGTAATCTCTCGTGTGGTCACGCTCAGTACTAGTTGTTCTCTAACAACTATCCGCACTTGTCGCTCAATGTTTCTACACTATAGACTAGAGACTCATCTATCTCAAAAGAAGTGATTTGTGCACTGATCTATCTGGATCAATCATTGTTCTCATGATGATACTATGCCAAAAGCATTTAGGAATTATATACATGTCTCTAATTCTTAATGTCTTAAGAATATATATCGAAGTATTAATTTTATGGATGAATCAAGGATACATCACACTTGAATGAAAATAAACTTATCCTTTTATTAATCAAATCAATATATTAAGTATAAAATTATGTCCTAGACTTATTATAATGTGTCAGCTATATTGACTTCTAGGACATATATCTAATAACTCTCACTTGGACTAAAGCCAATTGACCACTAATCTAAGTCTCATTTTCTTAAAGTGGACTTTTATCTTTGGCTGACTCAATTGCTTTATCAACAGATTTACCACGAGATCCGTAAAGTCTACTCTTCGCACCTCGACATGTTCTTTTCGAGGTAGTCGTATATGATATGAAATCGCTGCTCGATGTGCTTTGATTTTTGATGAGATCTCGACTCTTTATAAGTGCTATGGCTATTGATGTCGCAATAAAGTAGTATGGCATTTGATATCATTACCTCAAGCTTTGCGATGAATTTTTTGAACCAGAAGCCTTCTTTTACAGCATCCGAAGTGGCGACATATTCAGCTTCTGTGGTCGAATCCACTATGATGGATTGCTTGAAATTTTTTCAGTTGACTGCGTCACCATTGCATGTGAATACTATCTTGATATAAACTTTCTATCATCAGGATCAGATAAGAAGTCTGAATCAGTATACTCCTCGACTCGCAACTCAGAAGCTCCTTCAAAAAAATAAGAACAAATCTTTAGTTTTTTCAAGTACATAAGAATATTCTTCATAGCTATCCAGTACTCCTTAACTGGATTCGACTGATACCTGCTCGTGATACTCACAGCAAGGGTAATGTCAAATTGAGTACACAGTATAACATATATGAGGCTCCCTATGATCGAGACATAAGGAATCCTACTCATGTGCTGAACTTCCTCAGATGTGGTCAGACACATTATCTTGGAAAGATAAATACCATGCCTAAGAGGTAAGAGTCCTCCTTCAGAGTTATCCACTGTTGCCCAGCTATGCAACCCAAGAGGGGAGGTGAATTAGGTTTTAAAAATTATACTTAACTTGCTACTATGAAGATAGTTTTAACAATAATCAAGATAAGTATGGTGAGTGATTTATGCAAGGTGTAGAAGTTAGATGCAAGAATACAAATTTAAGAGGAGAGCAAGAAGGCACAACAACAAACAAGAAGATTTATAGTGGT
>KE504691.1:839069-861630 GCA_000441515.1 Elaeis oleifera | reverse complement strand
TATATATATATATATATATATATATATATATATATATATATAGTGTGTCAGTCTCGTTCTATTCAAATGCAATTAGGTTGTTTCTTATTTGATTTGAAAATAATTATGTTGTTTGAATTGTATATTAAATAATTTCTGGTTGGGCTATCCATGTTGGACTTAAGAGGATAGAACTGCAGTCAACTACAGTCTAATTTGATCTAATATACCGGCTTAGGATCATCTCGCTGAGCAAGAGATTGTGTTTGAGCCCAAAACTTAAAATTGATTTTATCATATTGTAAGCATGGATTGGACTGTAGTAAATAGTTAGGGGTGTGTTGCTATCAACTCCTTATCATCTGTCGTCGATGATGAGCACCTGCAAACAACATTCTCCCAGACCAGAGTTATATCCGGTGGGAATCCTCCGATGTTTAAGTCAGAGAGAGAATTGATAAACAGTAGATTTGAGAGTAGCAGAGTTTTGGTCTCGAAGTAGCTTACCAGTACTGTTCCTCTACCTCCTTTTTATAGATGAATCTGATGTAACCGTCAAGCACGGGATTTCACTTTTTATGATGCTAAATTATCGGACCGTAAATGTAGAGTTAGTAGGCTGTTAATTTTCTTAATGGTTGTAACACGTAGTCGATAACCGTTCGTAACGGTTATGATAAGTTGAACAAATTACCGACCATATATCGGTAGGATCTATGAGCGTCCGTCAGCTAGTAGTTCTGTTATGCACGATTTCAGTCATCTGTTGTTGGTCGGTAGTAGTTGAATATTAGTCGGTCAGCCGACCATAGGTCGATGAGGTTTGCTCAGTTAGTTGATGAAGAGTCGGGACTACACATTCAGCCGATGCACAGTCGGAGTCGTGGTGACAAAAGTCGGGGTCGATCGATTTACCCCAACAGTTGTCCCCCACTCTCAAGTCCAAAATGAACCGACGTGTATATTATCACGTGGTCTATCACATAGGATGAAGGGAGTTATTCTATCACATCGAACTCCGATACAGCTGCCACTTTCTTCGGGGTATAGGCAATCGACTGTTTGTCGTTTAACAGGTACAATCATCTTTATCCTGCCACATTGTCAGGACGATTCGGTATCAAATGTTAGTATCAGACGTTTTTCGAAAAGTTGATCTGGTGCCGGACGATATGATCTTGACAAGTTGATATGTGCCATGTGTCTGAATGTTATTATGTCGGAGCTGTTCATGCGGATTAGGGTGACGTGGCTTCATCTGGGGCAAGTGCATCGAACCGTCCAATCAATGGTCGATCCAGATATTGTCACATATCGTCATCTGGTAAATCTTCGATTCGAACATCCTTATCTCGACCATTGAGGGATCCTATATATAGAGCCGCTTTCAACCAAATTTTCACTTTTCAATTTGTCTTTTGGTGCTAAGACTCTGCCAGAAGATTGCCCCAGCATCTGAGGTTGTTGTTCCCAGCTTTTTCAGATCAAGTTTCTATCTTTTCTTGAATCCCTTCTTCTCTAGTCTTCGTCTTTTATGGCTAGGATTTCTTCTTCTCGGGATGGTCAGTCGGAGGTGGAGGTGGAGGCTTTTTCACTTTTGGAGTCGAATGTCAAGCGGCTCCGGGAACAATATTGTATTTCAGAGCCGTATCAGCTCTTCGCCCTGAGGCTAATGGTCGGATGAATACCCCTCCTTCGGATCAAGTGGCTTTTATGTCGAAGATCTTCGGACGGATCTTCGATTTTCGAAGTTTGTCCGGAATGTCTTGGATTATTATAGCCTTTGCCCTACTCAGCTGGCACCGAACTCGATTCGACTGATAATCAGTTTTGCTTTATTGTGTCGATTGCTGCCGACCGAATCTCATCTTTCTCTTTTTCGTATCTTCTTCATTCTTCGACCTCATCCAAAAGCTCGAGGGTGGTGGTTCTTCAATCCTCGGAAAGGCCTTTCTTTCATCACCGGTTTTTCATCATCCATTCATGGATGGAAGAATCAGTTCTTTTTCGCATCTTCTTCTCTTTTTTGGGGTTTCTTTTCCGTTGGAGTGATCCAAGAACTGGTCCCAATGACAACGGCCGAGTAGAGGACGATGATGAGGAAGACTTCCATCGGTTGAAGGACATGGCGGTTCCATCGCAGAAGGAGCTTGTGACCGAACAAGCCCTTTATGGGGCCGGCTTTAGTTCGATCACACATCTAGATATAGTACAGTTGATCATTTCTCACTTTATGCTTCTTTTGTTGAGTTGTATTGATTTTTGTTATAATTACAGCCATACCGCCGAGGGTGCGAATGTCAAGTACCGACATTCGTCAACATGCTGTCAAGAAGAGGGCAGCATCCGAGACTGGGCCTTCCCGACCAGTGAAGAAGAAACAAGCTGCTGCTTCGGCACAAGTTCAAGTGGCTGCTCCAATGCCGACGCCAACTTCAGTCATTGCTCTAATGCTGACTGAGCTGGCTCCTGAGCCGGTTTTGGCACTGTCGGCCCCAATAGTGCTTTCTGCCAGGCCATCTAAAGGAGGGGTGGCGAGGAGAACTACCGAAGCAACATCGGTAGTTCTACCATTTGAGGAGATTCAGGCCGAGGGACCCAAACAATCTGCAGCTACACCAGTTGCTCCTTCAGTTAGGGTGCAGTCGAGTTCAAACTTTCCCTTACTTTCGAACATGGGGCCGTCGAGAAGGGATCGGAGAACAGCTCCGATGACTTCAGCGGAGGATGTAGTGTCGGAGGGCCACACGATTTACTTCGACATTCAAGTACCTGGAGATGAGTCGGTCCTGGCCAATCCAACATTGGCCAAGCGACTATGCCAAGCTGCTCTTCTTCCTGTTGATCGGAAGAGCCGAACAGTGGTCGAGATGTTCTCATCCTTTACCCAATGATACTCGGGTAAGTTTTTTTTTCTTTTGTATTTTGACTTATCTTCTATTTGTAGTTGATCCACGACATGTTCGATTTAGAGACCGACTATGCAAAGTTCGATGGCTTTCATCAATCGTGGATGAATAGGGTGGCAGCTGCGAATGCCGAGAAAGTGACTGTCCTCGAATAACTTAAGTCAGCAACTGAGCGGGAAGTCAAGCTTCAGGAGGAGGTTTCCTAGTTAACTGATGACTTAGCATCTTCTGGAGCCGAACCTAAGTCGGCTCGTAGGACTATTTCGGCTCTTGAGTTGTGGGTCAAGAGCAAAAAATACTTTATTCACCGATTTCGATGGGAGCGAAATGGATGCATCATTGAACTCGAAGCTGAATGTGAATGATATCGAGCCAGCTTGAAAAGGTTAGCACTGGCCGAGGAGTTATCCTCTGCTCGATCCGATGCTGATTTGGCGAAGGCGGAAGCGGAGTCGGCAAAGGAAGCATTGAGTCGGACGGTCGAGGATTTCTGGGGTTTGAAAGAATTCCAAGAAAAAATTCTCGAAGGTGGCTTCGCTTCATACTGCGTCGAATATGAGGACGGTCGGGATGCGATCAGAAACTTATATCCGAACCTCGACTTGAGCAGCATCGTCCCTCCGAGGTTGGAAGACGGGTTGTCGAAGAAGAAGCTGCACCGACTCAAGGTGAAACACTGATCGAACTTGAAGTTGTTCAAGTCGCCGACTCTACACCAAAGCAAAGGGATAGGAACAGCGACGAACCTTGATCGGTGTATTTTTCTCTTTTGCAATCAAATCTGTAATCGGACTTCGGTCCAACTTTGTAATTTTTGTTGACAATGAATGAAAGTATTTTCTTCTAAGTCCAAATTTTTGTCTGTAATGTTAAGTCTGCGATGTAAAGTAGCCACCGAACTTAATCGGTGATCCGATCATTCGGTAAGATTTGTAGAATATCCGTTAGTCACGGAGTCTTTTTGACGTACTTAATAGAAGTTAGGATAACGATGGTAAGTCAAATATCCTGTACCTGGTACTTGATCGGATTTGTACGTCAGATCATATGATAATCGATGGCAAGCCGAATATCTTTTGACTAGCCGTAGCTAAGTCGGTATAATTCCAATGCGACTTTGATCATATTGGCATTTCATTTCGCTTAGTTAGGATAAAGTTAGCATATTAGTCTTTCAATTATGGTCGGCTTTTACAATGGAAAGCCGATATGAATACTGAGATTTAGTCGGTACTACGGCTTTTGTAGTGAAAGCCTGTATACTTGACGTCGGTTTAAGATTGCAGTCGGTATGTCAGTTTTTGTAAGAGAACCGAAACACAATCGATACTGAAATAGTTGATTCTTTGGCTTTTACAGAGAAAGCCAACATGTAGTCGATAGCAATCACTATGAATTTTTTCTGACCAGATGTCGAGGGAAATGGGCCAAGTATATCAATCCCGGTTCAACAGTGAGTTGCAATACTTCTTCGACCTTGTCGATACTTGACTGTTCGAGGCATTCAATATATGTCTAACCCAGCAAGTTGAAAGTAGTAGTCAATCGTGAAAGTATATCGGCTCAAGTATTTTCGGTTCTCGAAATATGAAAGATCTCAAAATATTTCAAGTTTGATATAAGATCTTTAACCTTCCAGAGGTACTTCATCATTGTGGGGTCTCGGACTTCAAATTCATTCTTGACCTGTCCAGCAATCAGTTGTGAATCGGTGAAGACCTTCAGACTGTCGATCTCAAGCTCTTTGGTTATCTTCAAACCGACTAAGAGTGTTTTATATTCGGCTTGATTATTTGAGGCTTTGAAGTTGAACCGAATGACGTATTCAGTAACTACTTCGAAATTTGTGAGCATGAGGCCGGCTCCACTGTCTTATGCATTAGATGCTCCATCGATGTGCAGCACCCAGATCGACTTTAGGTCAGGTTCGGGAGTTGTAGCCTTTTTTATTGTATTGTTATCTGTATCCTTTGGTTTAGTGTCAGATATAGTACATTCAGCAATGAAGTCAGCTAGAACTTGTACTTTCATAGATGGTCGTGGCAATACTGTATGTCGAATTCACCAAGCTTTACTGTCCATTTCGCCATCCGACCTGACGTATCAGATCGATGCAAGATCGTCTTCAACGGTTGATCTGTCAAGACCACAATTGGATGTGCCTAGAAGTACGGACGAAGTCGTTATGCCGATATAATGAGAGCATAGATCATTTTCTCTGCTCTTGAGTATTGTACTTCGGTATTGTGAAGTACTTTACTAGTGTAGTAGATCGGTCTGTGGATTCGATTTTCATCCTCCTGGATAAGTACCGAACTAATCACTTCTGTGAAAGTCACCAAATAGAGATACAATATCTCTCTGACCTTCGATTTTATAAGTAAAGGTGGAGAAGCTAAGTATTTTTTCAAATCTTTCAAGGATTGTTGGCATTCATCCGATCATGAGAAATTCTTCATCTGCTGTAAGATTTTAAAGAATGGCAAGCATCTTTCGACCGACTTAAAATAAATCGACTGAGTGCGACAATCCTTCCGTTGAGTTGTTGTATCTCTTTTTTTGAACTCGGGTACTTCATGTCGATGATGGCCTTTATCTTTTCGAAATTAGCTTCAATTCTTCATTGTGAAATAAGAAATCTAAAAAATTTTTTGGAGGTTACTCCAAACGCACACTTGGTCAGATTTAACTTCATCTAATGTCATCGAAGTATGCCAAAGGCTTCTTCTAGGTCCCGAGCATGGTCTATTGTTCAAGGACTCTTCACCAGTATGTCGTCCACATATACTTTCATATTTCATCTGATCTGTGTCTTGAAGATCTTATTGACGAGCTGTTGGTAGGTAGTTCCAGCATTTTTCAAACCGAAAGATATTATTTTGTAGCAGTATATGCCTTTGTCGGTTACAAAAGCTGTGTGCTCCTCATCTTCTAGTGCCATCCAGATTTGATTATACCCGACGGAGACATCCATGAAACTCAGAAGTCGATGGTCTGAAGTCACATCAATCAATTGATCAATCTTCGGCAATGAAAAACTATCCTTCGGACAAGCTTCACTCAAGTCTGTATAATCAATGCAGATTCTTCACTTCCCATTGGCCTTTCTCACCATTACCATATTGGCGAGCCAATCGAGATATGTAGCTTCTCTGATGAAGCTTGCAGCGAGGAGCTTGTCGACTTACTCATCAATGATCTTTTATCTTTCAGGGATAAAAGGTCATTTCTTCTGTCTCACCAGCTTAATATTCGGATTGATGTTGAGTCGGTGAATTATTACTTCCGAAAGAATCCCGGACATGTCGGTGGTCAATCAAGCAAAAATATCGACATTTGTTCTGGATAAATTTATTAACTATTGCCGCTCTGAGTCGGACAACTGCGATCCAATTTGGATCATTTTTTCGGGATCTTCTTCTTTTAGTAGGATAGAAATCAGTTGTTCAGCTGATTCACCCTCTCTTGATTCTCTCTTTGGTCTAATTTGTCGACAGGTAGAGAGTTTTCAGATTTATTATTTTGGGTGGAGACAAGAAAGTAGCATCGGGCCAGTTGTTGATCTCCACGCATCTCTCTGACTCCATTTCTTGTCGAAAATCAGACTAGCAGATGTTATGTCGAAACCACTGCTTTCAGAGCGTTAAGTCCAGATCGTCCGAGTATGACGTTATAAGTCGAAGGAACTCGAACTATCATGAACATTATGAAGACGGTGCTCTGTTGTGGTCCAGTTCCAGCAGTTAAGGGGAGAGAGATTTTCTCTTCTACTATGACAGCATCTCCTGTGAAGCTGACCAATAGCGTCGAGACTCTTCTGAGTCGATCAGTCGGTAGTCGCATTCGGAAAAAATCGAGTAAAACAGAACATCAGTCGAACTTCTATTATCTACAAAGATTCTTTTACATCATAATTTGCTATTATTGCTGAGACAACAACAGCATCATCATGGAGAGTTTGAATTCTTCGAACATCTTCTTCCGAAAAAATTATTATATTATTGAGTCATCATCGTTTCACCGACTTTTCTTCGAAAGTTGCCCCACAGCTCGATCGTCCAAAAATTATGTTGATTACTCCTACAATCGGCTGATTATTTATAGCTTCCTCAGTTTGCAGCTGAGATCATCGATCGATAGGAGCTTGAGTCGATGGATCTCTCTAGTACTTCTCGAGGTAGCCTCATCGAATCAGAGCCTCTATCTCATCCCTGAGTTGGATACATTGTTCGGTATCGTGATCGTGGTCATGATGGAACTGACAGTACTTCTTTCGATCGTGGCTCCTCGATGGTGCTTTCATCAGTGGAGGGTGTTGTAGGTTTTCTGCTCCTTCGATTTCTATGAAGATCTATGCACAGAGAGCAGAAAGAAGAGGTGTAGGAGTCATACCTGCCGTAACTCAGCCTTGGACTCTGTCGTCGAGGCGAAGCTCACTTATTGAAAGGTGGCTGA
Organism: Elaeis oleifera; assembly: GCA_000441515.1. Taxonomy (NCBI): domain Eukaryota; kingdom Viridiplantae; phylum Streptophyta; class Magnoliopsida; order Arecales; family Arecaceae; genus Elaeis; species Elaeis oleifera. The sequence continues at coordinate 854,287 of KE504691.1, read as the reverse complement.
CTTGATTCGGTCGGAGCTTCTCCTTTCTTCTGTTTCTTCTTCTTCTGATCCTTACCTTCTATCTGGCGTCGGTCAGAAGCTCCTTCGTCTGCAGCATATACTTGTATATATGCTCTAGAAGTTCTGCATAGGTTTAGGAGGGAGTTTTATCTAAAGAATATGTGAATCGAGATCCTCTCAGACCTCTTTTCATGATCGATATAACCATGTCTTCATTGAGGTCTTTGACCTCAAGTATGGCCGCATTAAAATGAGCCACAAAATCTCTTAATGTCTCAGTCTCTCCCTGCTTGATTGAAAGAGACTGTCAGAAGTTCGTGGTGGCTTTCGACTAGTGCTGAAGTGAGCCACGAAGGAATGTTCGAGCTGTCCAAAGGAATATATGCTTCCCTACTGAAGCCCGGAGTACTAGGCTCGAGCAGTTTTCGAAGGGTTGCAGGAAAGTCAATGCATAAGAGGGCGTCGATTGCCTCCTGAATCGTCATGAGAGCCTTGTAGCTCTCAAGATGTTCGATTGGGTCAACGAAGCCGTTATATGGCTCCACTTGCGGTATCTTGAACCGAGATGAGATCGACTCGTCCAAGATATGTTGAGAGAGAGGCTGGGCGGTGTGAAAGCCGTAGTCGTTGAAGGACTTCCGACCTTTCACCTGAAGCTGGATGAGTCGGCGGTTGATTTTTGAAACTTGTGTTCGTAGTCATCGAATTACTGTTGCTGGAAAACTCCGAGGGTGGAACCTCCCGACAAGCCTAAAGGAGAAGCAGAAGGCGTTCGCAGCCGTTTCTCCTTCCTAATGCTGTTGAGGTAAGAAGGAGAGGAGGGACGCCGAGAGCGATGGGTGGCACGATGAGAGTGCCAAGAATATCGTTGTTCGTCTCGATGGGAGAGCCGAGACAGTCGCTCTGAAGAAGGAGAAGGTGATCGCCGCAAATGAGGATGGTTGTGCCTGGACGGCACCGACTGTGCCATTGACTGCTCCATCGACAGCTGCTGCTGGGTTTGTTGTTGTTGGAGGTTTTTGATTGCCTCCGTCAGCATATTCATCTGCTGCACAAGTGCAACGATTTGGACAGCATCCGTGGTGATCATGGGATGCGAAGAACTAAACTCTACTACCGGAGGTGGGGAGGAGCATCTTTCCAACGGAAAAAATGCCTCACCGATTCAATTGCAGTCGAATGCTAGGCTCTGATTTTGGCATGATAAACTGTAAATTTCTACCCCTTCTTGGCGTGCCAATCTGTTGCTACTAACTCCCTGTCGCTTGTCGCCAATGATGAGCACCTGCAAAATAGCATCCTCACAGACCGAAATTATGTCCGGTAGAGACCCTCCGATGCTTAAGTCAGAGAGGGAATTGGTGAATAGTGGATTTGAGAGTAGCAGAGTTTTGGCCTCGAAGTGACTTACCAGTACTGTTTCCTTATCTCCTTTTATGGATGAATATGATGTAATCGTCGAGCATGGGGTCTCGGTTTTATGACGCTAAATCATCAGGCCATAAATATAGAGTTAGTGGGCCGTTAATTTTTTTAATGGCTGTGACACGTAGTCGATAACCATTCACAACGGTTATGGTAAGTTGAACAGATTACCAACCATATATCGGTAGGATCTATGAGCATCCGTCGGCTAGTAGTTCTATTATGCCGATGGTTCCAGTCATTTATTTTGGTCGGTGGTAGTTGAACATTGGTCGGTCAGGTTTGCTCAGTTGGTTGATGAAGAGTCGGGACTGCACATTAAGTCGATGCACAGTCGGAGTCGTGGTGATAAAAGTCGGGGGTCGATCGGTTTACCCCAACAGGGTGGCAATCGGATCGGATTATAAACGGTCAGATCAATACGGGTCGGATCAAAAAATCGTCAACCCAAATCCGATCTATTATTAAATGGATCAAAAATTCAAACATGAATCTGACCTATTATTAAGCAGATAATCCGATCCGACATGTTTAATCCATTTATTAAATAGATCAAATTAGATTAAATGGGTTAAACAGGTTAAACAGATTAAACAGATCGGGTTAAATGGGTCAGAAATAGGTTTAACAAGTTTTAAATAGGTTAAAGAGGTCTTAAATGGGTTAAACATGTTAAATAGATCGGGTTAAATGGGTCAGAAATAGGTTAAACAGGTTAAATGGGTTATCTGACTCAATCCGACTTGAATATTAAACAGATTAGACCGGTCAGATATTTAAAACTCAAATCTGATCTAATTATTAAACGAGTTAAATGGATCGATCTATTTATGATCCAAACCTATTTAGTCTAAATCCAAATCTGTTTATGACAGATCGAATATGGATCAGATTGACGAATCGAATCATATTTTGCTAGCCCTATAAATAGCAATATGGCCTTTATCTCCCTTGCATGGCATGGTAAGCAAAGGATGACTTGCAAGATCCTATGCAATGACCTAAGTTTGTAATGTTTTTGATTCATTGTATAGTGTTGCAATTAAAATTAAAAAAAAAAATTTATCAAATAAGAAGATGATCGCGGTCTGTCGGACGGAGGATGGGAGGGATGCAGGGCCGTCCACTCGAGATTCGTGGAAGGACCTTTCTATTGCAGTGCCGAATGCTAGCGGTGGGATCCACGAACGTCCGATCGAGATCGGGGAAAGGGGTGGCCGGGGATTACGGTTCGATTTGGGGATGCGGGCATCCTGGTTTCTCGACCGCACCGGTGGCGACAGGGTGCCAAGTTCCTGTCCGTGCTGTGACCGTCCATTCACGATCACTTATCCGCCGGTGTAGTGCAAAGTTCTTGGTACCCCTGCCCGTGCTGTGACTGCATGGTTCACGATTATTGGTTCACTAGATTGAACGGACATTGATGGCTATTGGAGGTGTTCTTAGATCGGGAGTCTTGCACTGAAAGAAGCAATATTAGCTTTCAATTTTTTTAAAAAAAACTTCCCTTTATCAGTCGCGAGACAGAATGATGTTCCAATAATTTCTATGACAATTGTAATGGATCGTCATTCTTTTTTGAAAAATCTGAAGGATTAGAATACAACTCTGTTGTTTGAGTAACTAAGTTACATCTTAAATTACTTTCCAGCTGGGCTAACCATATTGGACTTAAGAGAATGGACTAGAGCCAACTATAAGTGATCTGACCTAACGTAAACTTTTGCTCAAGCTAACTTGGGATCTACTGGTTGAGCAATAGATTGTGTCTGAGCCCAAAGCATAAAATTGATTTCGTCGTAATGTAAGCATGGATTGGACCACAATAAATACTAATGTAAGCATGGATTATGTCTTGCTATGTTGTTAATTAATGCTAGTCTTGCCGCATCTCTCTTTGCCTATGTGGATGGTTTACATCAGAGATATCCACCATCTACACAATGTCCATGTTAGCAATCAGCTTGCATTATCGTCTGCATCAACTCTCCACACCAGTGGTCAAGGATGAGAAGGGGAGAGAAAAGAAGAGAAAAAGATTGCATATGGGCTAATAAGTAATGGGACAAAAATGCATCTTGTCTCTCAATTAGAAGGGAGGTATCGGCATGTTGGGTTTAAATGGGAGATAGAAATTTCGATTCCAATAATACGCCCTTTAAATGGATAGAGAGAAGTCCTGTAGAATAGAAATAGAGAATGAGACAGAACAAATGCATGATCACATTTGAGTCTTTTTCGGACTCTCCTCTTGGATCATTTATATATCTAGAAGGATTCACAACATCTAAGGATAATGGGATCCGGAGAGCTCGAGTAAAAAATCATATGTTCAGTTCTTTTCTTTTCTTTGTGTTTTTTTTTTTGTTCGGGAGGTATCTGCTCATCAGTTTACTGAAAATTTGCTGGTCAGGATTCAATGATTTTTTAATTTGTATGAACATCATGCGACAAACTTTGCTTTTTCATTAGTAATATAGAAGGGTTGCTGTCTCAATTGGGATAGCCTTCCAAATTCTATTGCTGAAGGCATCATTTGAGAGGAGTATTCAAAAAGATTTGCAGCAGCCTTCCACTTAAAGCCAAAAAAAAATATTTGTTTGAGAGGATGTTTTGGAATGTTTTCTGCTGTGGATGCAGCAGCCTTCCGGGTTCAATTAGAATGATAGAGTCGGGAGTTTAGAGATAGAAGAGAAAGAATTGTAGTTAGGATTATCAGGTAAGGATTGTGGATTTAGGTTGTCAAATCAGTTTAATAGGTTTGTGTTGAGGGATTTAGATCAGTTGGTAAATGAACTCAGGTTAATGAGTTTAGGTTTAGCGAGTTAGCGGGTTGATGGTTTTTGGATCATTGGGTTTAACTTATTAGGTTAATGGGGTTCGAGTATTATGGTAGGGTTATTGGGTTCGGATTATTAGGTTTGGGTTATTGAGTTAATGAGTTTTAGGTTATTGGATCATCGGATTTGGTAATCAATGTTGGGTTCACGGGTCAATGGGTGTGCTAGTGGGTTTTGGATTGTGATTTGAATTTAGGATTGGGTTTGGGTTCAAACCGGTGTTGGAATTAGGTTTAGGTTGGGGTCATGGTCCAGGTTTGGTTTAGGGTTGTTTTAGGGTTAGTGTAAGAGTTAGGGTTATGGTTGGGTTAGATTTAAGATTACAATTGGGGTTTGGATCAGGATTAGGGTTAAGATTCGGATTAAGATTAGGGTTACAGAGAAAGATATGGTAGAGAAGACAACCAAAAAAAGATAAAATAAACAACAGTAAAGAATAGATCGTGGATGAAGTGGGCAGAGGACTAGGATTGGGGTTAAAATTAAGGTCTTAGAGAAGATTATAGTGGAGAAAATAGATGAGAGAAAAGAAAAACAAAATAATGAGTGATAGATTGCACAGGAGGTGAATAAAGTAGATCAGAGAAGTAGAAAAAGAAATAGATTTGGATCTTACATTGAGTGGTGGCAAGGGTACGGATAAGAGGATGGGAAAGAGTCATTGCTAGCTACGGTGCCCAAATGATGACCATCATCTTGAAGGTATTGTCATGGCCCAATACAAGAGGGTGGAGAGATGATGGAAAAGGGAGATCGATAGAGAGGTCGATGGTGGGGATGGGGAAGAGAGAATGGAGGGGAACCAATGCCATTGCAGTGCATGGGCCGGCAATAGCTAGGAGCTTACGCACTATTGTCTTTGACCATGAGATTGATGGTTGTAGGCGAGGAGAGCGGGAAGGGAAGGAGAAGAGAATTGAGAAAAATCAATTAAGACATTAGGAGGGAGGAGTGAGGTGATTTGGGAGGATGTGGTGAAAGAGGGTAAATTAAAGTTCAAAAAGTTAAAGCGCATAGAAAAATTTATGTCCTAGATACATGGGGTTGGATTTTCTTTATTTTTTTGCAAATGGCTACATAAAATGTTCATATATGAATTCATCCAAGAAAATATTTTTTCTTTTTTGATTGTCTTGTATTGTAATTTGCAATATTGTTGAGATAATATTTTTTTTCTAGGTGCTATTGCATGTATTTTTTTTTTTAAAAAAAAAATTTCTATCTTTTCTGTTTGTATTTTTTTTTATAGTTAGAAAATATGATGAGTATCTGATTGATTGGTGTGCTACTTCTCATGCGCATGTATGAATTTATATTTATTTTCTATGGGCTAATATATGATATTCTTGTTTTACTACATAGTTTAAAATAATTATTTGGCATACTACTGTTGCAAAGTAATATAGTGATCTAATCTTTTGTTTTGAGAGTAGTGTGCAGATGTTGTGTTATTTATTTTTATGATAATTTTGATCTTAAATATAATTTTATATTAATATCTAAAATATAATGTCATATATATATATTTAATATTTATTGTGACCGTTTTGATTCGATCAAAAAAATTATAATTAAATATTAAAAATTTATCTACAGAGAGCACGTTTGCACACCATCGATCATTCTAATGTTCGGACTTTGATAAAATACACGGTCAATCTGACGGTGAAAAATCCGTGAACAGGCTTTCCAAAATTCAACCCAATATTAAGTTGCTACTTAGATGTTTGTTCATAGTTGCTATTATTTATTTGAATAAATTTTTAAAGATTAGATGTATTTGTGGATCTATTTTATCATAAATATGTAGAATTTATAACTGAATCCTTAACTATTATAGACGTCACATATTTTGTTGTATTTTTTATTATGATCGATTTAATTTAATCTATAAAAATTACTATATTAACTATATTAATTTTGGATCATAAGATTTATAACAACGTGGTATTTATTTTTAATTTGAATTAGCATTTACGTAACTGATAAGAACCAGCCACGATATAAATTTCTAAAATAAAATAATATTATATATGCTCTTTAATAATAAAAAAATATAATATCTAAAATATTCTTTCTATTGTTTCAAGCTTATCTGCCGCGAAGCGCGGGTCTATCGGGAAAGGCAGAAAAGAATCGGAAACGAGCGGGCTTGGGAAATTATAGTTCTATTCGAAGTACACTTGAAAAGCCTACAAATACACGGGGGAAAAGACCGCTCTTCACTCGTCTCTCTTCCTGCTTCCTTCGTTCCTTCCTCTCTTTCCTTCGAATAAGCTCGCGGCCGGAGATGGCTCCTCCCCGAGGCGACGGTCGAAGCGATAAATCCCTCCGCCTGATGGCTCCTCCCGAGGCGACGGTCGAAGCGATAAATCCCTCCGCCTATCCATCAAGAATCGGACGAAGGGCCTCTGCAAGAAGGCGTACGAGCTCGCCACTCTCTGCGACGTCGAGCTCGCCCTCGTCTCCTACCCCTCCGACGGCGCCGAACCCACCACATGGCCGCCCGACCGATCTAAGATCGAAGACGCCTTCCACCGCTACTTCGAAACCCCGCCCACAAGAAGCTCCCCAAGAACCAGATCACCCTCGACAACCCAACCCCGGTGCCGTCGAGAAGAAAGACGCCGCCAAAGCGGCCGCGTCGAAGGCGCCGAAGGAGACCGACCGCCTCCGCATCCCCTTTCCTGACGACGAGGACAAGCTGATAGCGCTGCGAGGGATCTTGGATTCGAGGCTCGAGGCGGTGCGGAAGATGATCGCGATCCGTCGGGCGGAGGAGAGGAGGGATCCGAGACCGTCCGCTCGGGATACGGGGAAGGAGCTTGCCGTCGTAGTGGCGAATGCCGGTGGCGGTGATCCGACGCCGTCCGCTGGAGATCCGGAGAAAAGGCTTGCCCAGGGTCAAGGTGGGCCGCTGCCAGCAGCGGCGGCGGTCGCGGCGGTGAGCGCCGGTCCAGAGGATCCGCGGCCGTCCGTTCGAGATGTGGAGAAGATGGTGGCCGGGGATTGCGGTCCGGTTTCTGGACGGGGGAATTCGGATTGCTCGGCCGCGCCGGCTGCGGCGGGCAGCGGAGGCGGCGGGGCACCAAATTCTTGGTTTCCCTGTCCTTGCTGTTATTGCCCTGTTCACGGTCACTTGTTCATCAAATGGAACGGTCGTTGATGGATCTTGGAGTTACCGGATGGAGCGGTCCTTGATGGATCTGTGGGTCTCAAAAGATTTAGATTTATTTGTTTATTTATTTATTTAAAATTTCCTTCTTCAATCCCACGAGTCAAGTTCCAGTAATTATCTGCAGCAATTGAAATGGATATTTTTTATTTTTTAAAGGATATATATGTTAGTCTCATTCTATTCAAATACTATTACGCTGTTGCTTATTTGATTTGAATACAATTTTGTTGTTTGAATTGTATATTAAATTAATTTTTAGTTGGGCTAATTTTATTGGACTCAAGAGGATAGAACTACAGTCAACTGATTTGATCTAACATATCAGTTTGAGATTGTCTGGTTGAGCAAGAGGTTGTATCTGAACCCAAAGTCTATCTTCCTCGCATGGCATGGTAGGCAAAAGATGAGTTGTAAGATCTTCTTGAATGATCTAGATTTGATTTTTGATTCGTTATATAATATTACAATTAAAATAAAAAAAATTTATTAAATAAAAAATATAAATATAAATACAAAATATCATCCTTTCGATAAATAATTTGGCTGATTTATCTATGGCAGCATATTTCGAGTAAGACATTCAATTTTTTTGAGTTTGAGTTTTTATTTTTTTTCGTGAAAGATATTATTATCAAGAAAGTTCTTGGAGGATTTTCAGCTATGATCCCTGGTGATATAGTACTAACATATTGCCAGACTTATGAATGGCCATTTCTTATTCTTTAGATATCTTCAATTGAAATAGGATCATAAAATGTTCTCACATTACTTTACCCTTGCACCGCTTTTTTTTTTTTCTTCTCTCTCTCTTTTTATTTTCTTACTTTTTTGCTGTCGCTCTATATGTTGTTAGTTTCAAGGGTGTCAGATAATATAGGCCAAAATGTCCCTACCTCAAATATCATGCCAAGGCAAAAAAGCAATACTGATGCATTACCGGCAGCCCTTAGAAAGCGTAAATAGATGGCTACATAAGGCTTTATAATGGCAATCATTATTGGCAACACTTAGGGAGCTTAAATAGATGGCTGCATAAGACTATTTGATGGCAGTTGTTCTCCAATACCTATTAAGCTCAAGGTGAAGTGACTTTCAGCATAACTGCCAAGCAAGTTTTCAAATAAAGTTAGCACCAATCAAAGCTAAGATAACAAAATTATAGCTGAAAACCTCAACTGGTAACAATACATTCTGGATTTTAATTGACATAAAACATAAAGATACTAGAACCCTCGTAAAATACTTGTTTTGCATTGATACCCTTTTTTCCTTGTTTTATCTTTTTGCATATATGCCATTACCATTTAATGTCATTAAGAAGTTAGCAGTTTCAAATTAAAATGATGGAAATATCTTTATGGATAAATATATAAAAAATAATATTATAAGAGTATACATATAAACAGTAATTTTGTAAGGATATTCATGTAATTTATATATTCAAGAGGTATATATATAAATAAAAAATTTAATTTTACATAAATATCCTCCTACATACTAGAATTTGCATGAATATATTTCTAAATTGATATTTATGTGCATACCTTACAAATACTGAATAAGATCTGTCAATTACTAGTGTACTGTCGGACTCATTTTGACAGTAAAATCTGCCACCAAACTCACTTTGCAACCAAGTCAACTTCTGCTAAGATGCCATCCGACATATGGGTAGTTAGAGAAGTTCAAATCAAAGATCACAAAAAATCCCTATCTCACCACCTTCTCTCCCTACGCCGATCCTCACCGGCCCCTCCCCTACTTGCTTCTCCTCCTCCTCCTCCTCCCTCTCCTCATATCGTCCTCTCGTCGGCCGCCTCCTACCGACCACCATGCTCCTCCTCCCTCTGTACCATTCTCCTCCTCCTCGAGCAGTGATCTCCCACGATCTCTGAGCAACGACGGCCCTATAATCTCCAAGCAGCTCTCCTCCTCCCTCTCCTCGTGCTGTTCTCCTCCTCCCTCGAGCGGTGATCTCCCACGATCTCCAAGCAACGATGGCCCCATAATCTCTAACCGGCTCTCCTCCTCCTCTCCCTCTCTCGTCCCCATAGGTGGTGGCGGTGCATGGATTGCAAGGACCCTTGAGGTTGTTGTGGACCAGGCCGCCAGCGCCCTGCTCCTCCCCGGACCCCATCTCCCGTTCCAAAATTCCAGACTTGTTATTCTTTGTTGCGAAAATGCCCATGCAGTTCGAATTATTTACCGCACCAACCACGTACATGATGAATTAAAATAAGTTGTTGATGGATAAATCAAAATCATTCATCTTAAATCGGATGGTCTAAAAATATCCACACCATAGCAAACCCCCCCCCCCCCATATATTTATAAAACTAATTATTTATTAATTTTCATCCAAAATGCCCCTAAGATGTGAAGACTTCTTGCTGATGACCAACTTGTGAAATAATGTCTCAACTGAACTGTAGGGGCATGAAAAGATTTAATCATTATAAGAGGCCTAATCCTCTTATAATATGTCACATGCAACAATAACAACAACAACCACCCGAATTATTGAATTTTAATGCTCTCTTTGAGTATCTCTTTGGCAATGTGACTCCACCTTACCATGATGTAACTTCCTCGCATCTTTTGTATAGCTTAAATGATCTTTTGTCTTGTGATATAACTCTGAAAGATCTCATGCAAAGCTAGTAGAATGTCGATAAATATATGGGAAGCTCAAGAGATAGGGTGTCAAACAAGCAAGCTGTTAATGTAAGCTGACTTGTACAATGCAACTCAGGTTTGATTCCACCTTTCACCATTCTGCCACCATGGAATAGCTGTGTTTTCATATCAATTTCTTTCTCAACCTTATCTTTTTCATTGTACTAATCATCTTAGTGATAGTGCCAAGGAATGGTATTGATCCCAATAGGCTTTATCCAATAACATGTATTCAGATAGTGAGATACATTCTATCAAAGACCCTGACTAATTTAATGGGGTTTTCAAGCCTAGCACAACTTGCTGCTACCTACGGTCTGAATTTAAATGTACTGCAGGCTTGGGTTATATGGAATCTCTGCGATGAAGAGAGTCCATAAGACCTGTACGTCTAGAAAGAATACTGCAGTTTTTCAACATACCAAGTGAGACCCCTTTGGTAGGAGAGAATTGCAGACCAGAAGAAGACTGGCAAAACTATGAAACAATACCACTAGATGACCCCATATTCGGCATAACAAGGCTTCCTATGTTTCTCAAAGTAATCAACTACACCTTTCCAAAAGAGAAGAAAGTAATTGTTGGTGTCTAGACAGGGAGTCAGAAATCTATACTCATCTAAACTATTTTCAGAGTGGTAGGGTCATCAGCACGAAGGATAATAATTGATGGAGTAGATATCTATCAATTGGGGTTCATGATTTGAGATCTAAAGTGAGCACAACACCTCCAGAGCTAACACATTTTTAGAAAAATGTGAGGATAAATTTGGATCCTTTGCAGCGACATTCAGGTTTAGAAATCTAGGATGTAAGCATTATACTATTTCTATTCGTTCTAGAGGTGCACAACCCAAAAATAGTTCAACTGATATCAGACAACTTATAGGCTTATGTAAGTATTGTCTCGAGGAGATAATAAGGCCAGATCAGAGGCTACTTGAAGCACCAGGTAGCTAAAAAGTTTGTGAAGAAATAACACACGTTCAAGATGTCTTCTTTCTCCTCAACTTCTACTTATCATATAATGGAAATGAGTTTTCATGGTGTAGTTGTAGAAGATGGGGAGAAACTATAGTGTGGTGCAAAGGTAGCTGGTTTGCCTTGTGAGAGTGTTGCTATAGAAAGGGAAGATTCTTGTGTTAGATGAAGCTATAGGCTGAGTAGAAACTGCAACTGATAATTTTATCCAGAAGACCATGAGAGAAGAAAGCAGTAAATGCAGTGTCATCATAGTGGCACACTGAATACCAGTCATTGGTAGTTACTTGGTTCTGGTACTTGATGAAGGTTAATCCCTAGAATAATAATTATAGAAAAAAAATTTCTAGTTAATCAACTAATAATTTCTTAAATATTTCAGTCAACAAAATACTAATCATTTGATGCAGGAAGAATTTTAGAGTTTGATTCTCCGGAGTTTCTTCCTAGAGATGAATCATCAACCTTCTCAAAGTTGGCAATGGAGTTCTTCAACAGGTCAAGGTGTAATCATGATACAGCATTCGCTCGAAACATGTGGAGGATATCATGGAAAATATATACTTATTGACATAACAGATTATGAAGTCATTTAGGGTTCTTGGAAGTTTAATTCCACCATGAAAGACAGCAGAAAGGGTGATGAAAGACTCACATTAGTAGTAGCCACAATGACTAAACACTGTAGCACACATACCAGGATATACAACAGCTGATGTGGAAAAACAAGAGAGGATGATCAAAGAACATGATAAAAGGTGATACAGGACAATGCTTAAAAAAAATTGATTGGATTAGTTATATCTTGCGAAGAACATTTTATTTCTATCACAATTTTTATGTTCACATAAGCATTCATTGCAGATACAATTCATAGTAATGCAAATAGAAGTTGCAGGTTTAATAGCATTAATTTGGACTAAAAGATCGAGTTTTGATAATGGATAGTGCCAGGATCTTTATTATGATACATGAAGGTACATAATGTTATGGCCAATTTCAGTCTTAACCATCGGATGCCAGATACAAGAGCTATAGTTGGAAGTTTAGAGAAAAACTATGATTCAATGGAAAGGCACTGGCCAACATCTTAGCACTTCATGTAATCTCAGGCCATGCCAAAATATTCTAAATATTACATCATAATTTTTCTTGGCTTCTTATCTGTACATATTAATTTGTTCATTTTTTTCCTATTTTTTTCTGAATTTTTATGATTGAAAGACCAAAACTTGGAGTAAAACCGTCAAAACTGAAACTCCATTAGCTTAATTCGATTTTGAAATCAAGTCTCCAACATCGCATACAACAAAGCACATTAAAACCAAATGTGTAAAGTACAAAAATTAGGAAGATATCTGAATTGCTTAAGGTTGTGGTAGATTTGAACAAGCAATAGTTTACATGCCTATGATTATTGCCCTATGTGAGAACTTAAACTACATCCTTCATTATTGAGGGTTCTTCTCCTAGACATATATGTTATTTGTTGATGGTAAAATGGCTGCTTAAGGTATCACATAAAATCATCAATCCACCAAGTTGGAAATCTTCCTAGGTCAAGCCTAGCCAAATCAAACAAATTGCAATAAGTCAACATAGAATAACCACTGAAATCTCAAATGCGGTCCAAAAACAGGTATTAGTGATTCAAACAAAATTATAAGAATCACGATAATGAAAACTAACACCCACCAAGCTTACACCTATGTTGTGGTAGAAATCATGATTTTCCATGTTATATGTGACCAAATAAAATAAATTTTAACAAGATCTAAATCTTAGACAAATTGTAACCACAAGCAATGAATGGGTACAAGTAAATACTTAAAGTTAATTATATATCGATCCAAAAAGAGATAACTTCAATGACAACTTTACTCAACAAATGTTATATAGATCATAACAGATGTACTCCTGTTGCAGGCATAATTGCCCTATTGAGAAAATAAGTTCTACTCCAATGCAACAACATCATTAATTAAAATTTTATTTGTAAGCTTTCCAAAATGGTCTCTCAGTTTGGACTTGAAAAGAACTTGTTTACAGAGGGCATGATCTCAGGGGATTTGTTGCGGAGAAATTTTCGGAGGCCATGCTCTGCATATTTCTCTCCCTCTGCAAAATTATCAAGCACTCCTGCAGCTCTATTTTGTTGGTAACCCTGTCAACAAAATTAATATAGGATTGTTATTTCTATTATATGTTCTTTACCTTCATTCATGCTCCAAAAATACAAGAAAGCAATTGATTTTGTTAGAAAGATCAGAAGTATTAAAATTCCACAAGCTATAGAAGTTATTCCCTTGCTCTCATCTACCAGCCAGGACTATGAAAGAACAGACCTAACATAGTCAAGTTAGATATGAAAACCAAGCAACCACTTAATTTAGCAATGTCTCAGATACCTAGTTAAAAACATGTGTTAAATACAGTCTTGGCAATGTCAAAGTGAATGAAAAGTCATTTGCCAATTCCTTCATCTAAAATACACATAGTTATGCAAGCCAACAATGCACTCCCAAGTTTTCTAATAGGCATATAAACAACTTATATATTCGATCAGTGTCGTTGCAAAGGCGAATTCAACCAGAACGAAGTTACCGATTCAAGATACCTGGATTCCTTATCCAAAGGTAATGACATTTTTTTGGATCTAACAGTTCAAATTGCTTATCAGGCCTTACAAAATCATGGTACTGTATCAAAATGCCCTCAAACTCATATAAACAATTTCCCTTCTAAAATCTCTTCTCCACTTCCCAATAACCTCAACAAACTTCTATCAGAAAACTCGGAGCAAAATAAATTAATGTTAACCAGGAGAGATTCTTGGAATCTCATAACCTATGTCAATGGACATCAACTAAATTTCAAAGAAAGGACATTGTTAAAACAGAAGGAATGAGATAATTAAGATTTAAACTATTGTGCCGTCGAGAAGTACAATGTATGAATCATAAAGGAAGCCATTATAATAGAAACGAGCAAGTGCATTTTATTGAAGTAGGTAAGGTATCAAGACTTGGATACTGAATCCATGCTGCTCACTTCATCCATTAGAATAGATGCTAATCTAGGGGCTCGAAACAAATATTAAGAGCAAAAGCATACCTCACTTCAGGGTTGGTGGTGATGTTACGAACCAACTGCATGCCACACATACCAACAGCCACACCAACCGCAGCAAAGAGTGGATATACCTACAGATTCCAATATGAGAACAACATGAGACCTCATCCTTCGAGTAGAAAAATGATTAGACTCATGACACTTCTATACATTTGTTAGCATGCATAGAATATTAGGTATTCTAATCATTTTACACCCTTTTTGGTTATATTAGCATTGCTGAAGACAAATATGAAGTTGGTGAGATTTCAAAACCTTTGAAGTTTCATTGTTAGTAGAATTATACAACACCAATGGATTTGTCTATTTGTCTGCATGTGCGTCCCCACACATATGCATGCACATACAAACACACTTGCACTTACGTCTGCACATGCACATAAACATGGGCATGCACACATTTATATCCGAGGTGATGAATAATGTAAACATCAGATCAACCAGCACTTCTTTTAAAAGTGAATTCCAAGCATAGAAACATAAACCAAGTCTTGGTTTGTGAGTCCTATGTGGTGAAACTTGAGGATGAAAGATTAGGTAACAATATAGCATGTCATCTATAGCCGAAAAAAATGATGTCATAATGGCATGGCTAAAACATATGTACATGATGTGGTTGGTGACCTAAGGGTGTGAATACTATGCTAATATATTTTTCATTGTATACTACTAGATTAAGGCCCTGTTTGGGATTGCTATTAGCATTAGAGCTTTTGGAGCTTTTAAAAGTAGAGTTTTTGAGAAATAGAATCTTTGGAAATAGAACTTTTACAAAAAACTATTTAATGTTTGGTAACCATATTTATAAAGTGCTTTACAGCTTTAGCATATGTTCATAACTAAAATTAAAAAAAAAATACTTTTGGTATGATAAAGTGATAATAAAAGACATTGCATTGTATTATATAGTAGAGAATAATATATTATATTATATTAAAATATTATTATACTATATACTATGATTATCATATAATATAATATTATATT
>KE504691.1:821623-839049 GCA_000441515.1 Elaeis oleifera | reverse complement strand
AATAATATTATATTATTAATAATATTTTTATATCAAATTATATTTTAATAATATAATATGATATAATTATGAGATTTGTTAGTGGATATTTTTATCATTAAAAATTTATTTAAATCAAAACAGCTTTTCGACATTAGTCGGAAAATATTTTTGAAGAAACTTTAAAATAGAGTTTTTTCCAAGTAGACTTTTTCAGCTTTCTAGCAAAATCAAAATAGTTTCTTGTTTTTTATTTAATATTACTATATCATCTCAAAGTACTTTTTAAAGGTCAGAAAGTGCTTTCTGGCACTATAAAACATTAGCCAAATAAGATCTAAGACAAGAGAGAAAAAGTAGTTGTTAATTTAAATATCAATATTATAAAAAATAAGATTTTTATGATTCTTAAACGGCATTAAGCGGACCCTTCACTTGTGTTTATATATAGAAGGTATAATATGATTGTGTGATCCAAAGGCATGTGCATGCCTCAACTCGCTGCGGGTCATAATAAAGTGTTTGACTAATAGATCGATATTAATGGGAACTCTAAGGTTTAGAGTGCCATGGTTCATGACATGGCCCAAGAGAATTATCTACCAAATGCATCTGAGGACCTCCCAGTGAAGAAATACCAGAGTAGTACATACATGAAAGAATAGTTTTGATAGAACGGGCAAGCTCCAACATGTTGTAAATAATTGCAAGAAAATAGAAATGATATTAATATAGGAGACAGCTAAAAGTAATCTAGTTCAGACAAAAGAACAAATGCTTGGTGATGGATAACACTGATTACCTCAGGCTTCAACCATCTGCTCATGGTGGAAGAAGCCATTGGAGCTACAGGTGATTATGGATAGGGGAGAACAGCCAATATGCAGAGAAAAGAAGCCTTGTCCTTTTTCGTTCCTGCTCTCATCTCCATCAACCTTTATATACAGACACAAGGGGGTGCATGAGCCAAATTTTAGTTCCTCAAGAAATGGTCAGAATACGTACCCAACAGTTTCATGACAGTCGTCAATTATTTTCTATTTTTGGTGCAAAGATAAAGGAAAGGAGAGAATGACGGGAGGATCCCTAGCCACATATCTACCATCTTAAAATTTTGAAGTCTCTGTTACACGACACAAATTTATAATATGAAACTTATTATTAATTAGTATATGAAAACTACTAATAAATTAAGTATAAGTGTTATAATGACTAAATATTTACTTCCTCTAACCAATAACATTAATCATATTTTCTCAATTAAGTTAACCTGATAATGACCAATTATTAAATTTAATTATTTAATAATATATAATTTTAATTAAGTTCAATTAGAACTATGAATCATTAATTTATGATTAGTAGTAAGTTTTAAAATTACCTAACATTAACAATTATGTTTATCATCACCTTATGGTCATTAGTTAAGTAAAAAATGTGTTATTTGTTAGTGAATGATACCATATTAATTCTAAATAATAAATATATTAATAAATATAATATTATTAATTCAAAAATTTATTTAGATATTAATATATTATTAAAAGATAATAATAGATAATCGTATGATTTAAAGATTAAAGTTTGGATAATTAGTATTATTTTTAGAGTTATAATTTATGATAACCAAAATATGTAATCACAATGTCAAGGACAAGTAACACTGATGTTATTTTATTAAGAATAATAAATTTATACAAGCAAGAATAATTGCTTGTCTCTTTAAAAGAGTAAATTCTCAAATAAAACATAATATAACAATTTTAGTAGCATCCTATTTATACTATGTACATAGATATACAAATGAGTTTTAAGTAATGATTGTTACCTAGCCATTATCTATTTACCATGATGTTCAGACGATGTAAATGGCCATACAAATTTGATAATTTTACTATTCAAATAAATAGATAAATATTTTTAAATAAATTTCCATGTTAGTTAAAAGACAGTTTTTAATTATTTAATAGTAGCACAATCAAATGATATTCTCATTTTTCCATTATTATTTTGGTATACGACCGTGTACATCTTTTCTAACATTGATTGTTTATTACCATATATAAATTCAAATTTATGACTTAAATGGGCAAATAATATCCATGATTTTCATTATAATAGATAGTTGTTGGAAAAATTTTGCAATTAAGAAACAATAATATCAAAACTTCTTTTCCTCTTTGTGTAATAAATGGAATATCACCATGACTCATCAAGAAAAATAATTTTATAATTTTTAATAATTAATAAGTAAAATAATCAAATAACTCATAAATAAGAGACACCATAATTCTAATATAGAAGATCCTTCGATGTGAAGGAAAACCACAGTATCTAGTTCAATCAAAAGTCTTTAACTATTTAAAATAATAGCATTACAATAAATCTTCTCTAGATCAATTAGAGGCTACATAAATATATTATAAAGATTGAATTGTGGCTTCCATAATAAAAATATTTATCATCAATAAGATGTATTTCAATAATAACAAAATAGAGGATCAATCTCACTATGTGTGGATATTTGAAATAATTAATAGAGAAGGCTTACAAGTAGGAATAATTGCTCATCTCTTTAAAAGAGCAAATTCTCAATAAAACATAATATAACAATTTTAGTAGTATCCTATTTATACTATGTACGTAGATATACAAATGACTTTTAAGTAATGATTGTTACCTAGCCATTGTCCATTTACCATGATGTTCAGACGATGTAAATAACTATACAAATTTGGTAATTTACTATTCAAATAAATAGATAAATATTTTAAACCACATTTTCATGTTAGTTAAAAGGCAATTTTATTGTTTTATAGAAGCACAATCACATGATATTCTCATTTTTCCATTATTTTTTTGGTATACGACTGTGTACATCTTTTCTAACATTGATTATTTATTATCATATATAAATTCAAATTTATGACTTAAATGGGCAAATAATGTCCATGATTTTCATTATAATAGAAAATAGTTGTTGGAAAAATTTTGCAATTAAAAATAATAATATCAAAACTTCTTTCCTCTTTATGTAATAAATGGAATATCACCATGACTCATTAAGAAATAATAATTTCATAATTATTAGATAATTAATAAGAAAATAATTAAACAACTCATAAATAAGAGACACCATAATTCTAATATGGAAGATCCTGAAAAACACCACGGGATCTAGTCTAATAAAAATCTTTAACTATTTAAAATAATAGCATTACAATAGATCTTCTCTAGATCAATTAGAGGCTACATAAATATATTATAAAAATTAAATTTTAGCTTCTATAATAAAAATATTTATCACCAATAAGATGTATTTCAACAATAAAAAATAGAGGATCAATCTCACTATATGTGGATATTTGAAATTATTAATAGAGAAGACTTTTGAAAGATCAAAACTATTCAATTTATAGATTTTGATGTTAAAAATAAAACTTGAAATTTCATCAAAATCGGAATACGATCAATCATCCGATTATTCGATAAAATAACACTAAATTTTTTTCCTTCTTCCATATCTTGATTTTTACTACAAAAAATTACAGTGATGCTCCCCTTTTCTTATTTGTTTTAAAAAGATAGCTCTCATTTGAGCAAGAACCACACCAACAATAGTTATTATATACATAACTAAATCTTTGCATCTTTTTAAAGCTCGAGAGATATGTTTAAGCATTTGGTCCTAATACTTTAATCATGTGGGTCTTTCCTCGACTGTATTAAAAAAAAAGGGTTTCATAGGTTTTGCTTTTTGTACACAGTGCTTTATTTAAAACAAGTGATATAAAAAGAGGAATAAGGTGGTTTTCAACAAATCTTAAAAATATAAAACTTTTGATGATCGAGCAAAAAAAATGATAGGTATATGTTGAAGTTGTGAAAAATATAAAAAAATCCGAATACTGCTCTAAAGGATGCAAAGCACGTATTGTTTGCAAGTAGTGCAAAATATAAGCTTAATTTATTTAGACCAGAGGAAATAGGAGTTTGATAAAATTTTCATAATTATTAGAATAAGGCTTTCTATATACAAAGTAAGTTAGTTACGCTATATTTTTAATGAATACTTCAATGAAAATAGAATTGAAATCAGCCAATTTAAGATGATAAGTACATTTACTATTTCATAAAAACTAAATAATACCAAGTTATTAGGTCTTAAATCCCAAGTAATTTACTCATTGATGGGACCACAACCATCTATGACATTGTTTATAACAACCAATATGTACCACATATGTCAAGTATTAATCTTTATAACCACAACTAAGGCCATCAAAAGAAATTGAAACACAAGCAAATAAAGACTTGAACATGATCAAGTCAGGGGTAAGCCAAGATGGTCAGAGTTCAAAGTAGGGCTTCAAACATGTTGGCTGGGCTGGACCCACTTTCTCATTTTGTCTCTAATTGACCCAATGCATCTTCCAAAGATCCTCTTATGGCTTCATCCCACGTCACGCTGTGGGCATTTTGGTCATCGGCGGCGCATCCAGATTGAGACCGAAACCCTTGGGCGGCGGCCGGTCAGAGATTTCAGGCTCCAAACCGAACCCACCGTCTCGCCCCAGAAAGAAGCCGCCGGAAACGGAAGATTCCCTCCCGGAACGCGGGAATCAGTGGCATATCCCGTAATGCAACCCAAACTCCAGTGGCATTCTTCTTCCCTTGCCCCACCTCAACCTCACCTCTTGCGTGAAGCGGCGTCCCCGATCACGCCCCCTTCACGGTGACGTGGCACAGGCGGCGGTTTACCCATTTCCTGCGCCGCCGGAACGCCACTGTTACTGTGTTCCTCTCTCTTATTGGTCAATTAATTCAAATATTAATCAATGGAAATGATCCATGTTAGTAGACCACTGTTTAGTACCAATGACTGAGGTATATCAGAACCAGAACAGTCAGGTCCGTACCGGCGGTGTTCGGTAAGCTTCTAGAGACGCTCGGCCTCCTTGTACACCTTTTTGTCCTCCTTTAGATTAGCGGCTCAAACCCCGCCATTTCCTCTGCGTCTCTCTCCCCGTTGTCTCTCATACACTCTCTCTCCTCAGCGTCTCTCTCTCTCTCTCTCTCTCTCTCTGATATCCGACCATGATGGGTAAACCCTTCAATTTCTCGTCTCATCATTCTTCTACATTGATCTTTGCTCTTCGATCGTTGCTTTCTGATTTTGGTGATTTTTCTTATTTTGTGAATTTTTGAGCAGCAGGTGAGAAGAAGATCAAGATTGGCATCAATGGTTGGTTCCTGGCCTTTTTTCTTATTGTTGTCTGGATTTAGGGTTTTGATCTTGATGATCAGTTCTGATGGATCTTTTTGAGGTTTAGTTTTGATTTCTTGTGGTCTGGTTTGGTTGGTGGTGTTAGGTTTTGGAAGGATCGGGCGTTTGGTCGCCAGGGTCGCGCTCCAGAGCAGTGATATTGAGTTGGTGGCCGTCAATGATCCGTTTATCAGCACTGACTACATGGTATTAAGCGAAATCCTTGCTGTAAATTTACTGATCTACGGATCTGATGATCTGATGTGTGGAATTTTTATCATAATTGACATAGTTATGGAATAATTCTGTCTATCCGCACGATTTTATGTAGGAGATCGTGATGCATGAGCTTTCGCTCGGATTTTTCACTGATCCGATCGTGCTCGGTTTAGATTTTAGTGTTTCACGGAGGCTTCTAATTTATTTAACGAAAAAAGTCGATCAAAAAATTCTGTCGATCGCCGCCAAAAACACCAACAAAAGAAAGAGAAACGAAAGCACACGCGCGCGCGCGCACATAAACCGTGTGTGTTGGTGTTGCAGCATCTAATTTTGTATCTAATGTAAACTTTTTTTTTTTTGGTGTGTGTTTTTTGGATCATGAACTACAGACGTACATGTTTAAGTATGATACCGTGCATGGGAAGTGGAAGCACCACGATATCAAGGTCAAGGACTCGAAGACCCTTCTCTTTGGCGAGAAGCAAGTCACTGTCTTTGGCATTAGGTCGGCTGATCTCTACTGCCCTTTCTGATGATTTTTTTTTTAAAATAAATCTATTTGTATGTTCATTGTTGATTTGGTCTGGCAATAGGAGTAGCTGTAACTGCTGCTTTTCTGTAGGAACCCTGAGGAGATCCCATGGGGTGAAACTGGTGCAGAGTATGTTGTGGAGTCTACTGGTGTCTTTACTGACAAGGAGAAGGCTTCTGCTCACCTGAAGGTACTCTTATCATTTGAATCAGTTTTATCTAGTTGGGTTATATTATTTGACTATGCTAGCAATAGACCAAAATAGCTTTGATTGTTCTTGTATGTTAAGATCTTTCCCTCGATGGTTGATTTTCTTCTGCATGTTCTAATAGTATCCAGATATATAACATCTAGCTGTTTAATATGGCGTTTATGGGTTTGTGTTTGTCTATGAGCAGCTCTCTGCAAGGTTTTGGTGTTTAGTTGAGATCCTAGGTTGTGAATTTTACTGTTTATTGTCAAGATTTTGTTAAATATTTTTTCTGAGTATGACCGGACTCGTCAAAATGCAGTTTTGACAACCCATAAACACCATACGAAAGAAAAATGCATTTTTGGAGCCTGGCAGCATTTGCTTTTCAACATATGAATATTTCTGCGTTTATGGGTTTGTGTTTGTCAATGAGCAGCTCTCTGCAAGGTTTTGGTGTTTAGTTGAGATCCTAGGTTGTGAATTTTACTGTTTATTGTCAAGATATTTGTTAAATATTTTTTCTGAGTATGACCGGACTCGTCAAAATGCAGTTTTGACAACCCATAAACACCATACAAAAGAAAAATGCATTTTTGGAGCCTGGCAGCATTTGCTTTTCAACATATGAATATTTCTTGTGCCTAGATTTTTATTCTTTTTGCTTCATGTTCAAGAGGGAAAAAAGTCAAGAGTACATTTTTTTTGGTTTGCGTTTATGCTTTTTCTTAATGATTTCATAATGAAAAGCATTAGATTCAGCTGATCTTTCTTGTTGGACAAATCTTGTTAAACATCAGGGTGGTGCCAAGAAGGTCATCATCTCTGCTGCTAGCAAAGATGTTCCTATGTTTGTGGTGGGTGTGAACGAGCATGAATACAAGTCTGACATTGATATCGTCTCCAATGCTAGCTGCACCACAAACTGTCTAGCTGTTCTGGCCAAGGTATTGTTCTGCCTTTATGGTTTTATGTTTTTGTCATCAACTCATAGTATGCAATGACAAATGGCTGATTATGTTGGATGTTGAATTGTGATAGGTCATCAATGATAAATTTGGCATCATTGAGGGTTTGATGAGCACAGTGCATTCCATCACTGGTATATATTGCTGGAAATATATGCTTGATTTTTTAATGGGTTGCAATTATTTGAATGGCTGTAATTTGATACGAGTCCATCTTCTGTGCTTCAGCTACTCAGAAGACTGTTGATGGGCCATCCAGCAAGGACTGGAGGGTGGACGAGCTGCCAGCTTTAACATCATTCCTAGCAGCACTGGTGCTGCCAAGGTATTTCCCCTAACATCGATTCATTCAATCACTTCTTTTGATCAATAACTGCTTGTTGCTTCATGCAATTTGTATCTTCTCTTAGAGGAGATTTTTGTTTATTTTCATCTTTCTTATTTAGGGATGATGGAAATACCTGGGATGTGGAGAATGTCAATGCATACCAATGTTCAGATTTTAGTGTTTTTATTCTTTTCTCTCATTTACAATAATAAAATTTTGGGTTTCTTAAGCAAATATTTTGGAATTAATAAAGCTTGATGTGACTTAATTTTCTTGGTGATCATATTTCTTATTGCTTAAGGTTGTTTCCTTCCACACCCCACCCCCTGCGGGATTATGTATTTTGATTGTGCTAGTTAATTTGGCAGAATAATTGGATGTTTTAACTTGGGTTTGAGGATATAAAAGATCTTATTATTGGGTTGACTGTAAACTTCATTCAGGGTGCCTTGTTTGTTTGATCGGGGTTGAGCACCTGTTAACCTTTTAACTGAAGAAAGCTTTGGGCTTCTTTTTTTTTTTGTTTGTCATGTTGAATTTAAGGATGCATATTTGCTTTTAGTTGATTTGTTTCTTAGTGTTTCCCCTTCACCTCGAGACAGAGTGAGCGTTCTTTATTCAGAAGGAATAAATATTTAATAGAATATTAGGTGTGTTTTTTAACTGGAGGCTCGTATGAGCCATATGTCCTTACACGATCATCCTTATACAGCACAAGTAAAATATGTTAAATATGAATATAATTGACTTCTAAATATAATTCCAATATTGCTGTTTTGTTGTTCACACAGGCTGTTGGCAAAGTGCTTCCTGCCTTGAATGGAAAGTTGACTGGAATGTCTTTCCGTGTTCCAACCGTGGATGTGTCTGTTGTCGATCTCACTGTCAGGATCGAGAAATCAGCCACATATGCCGATATTAAGGCTGCTATCAAGTAAGTCTTATCGTAAATAAATTTTGGCAAGATTATTTATTGTTCTATTTTAAGAAAATCTACTGCCTTTCTTCAAGTTCATTAGGTGCTTGGTCCTAATGTCCTGTCCATTGCAGTTGATGCAATTTATATGTGAAGCAAAGTGGTATATGCTTTTCATCCTGTTGCATTGGAGGCTGTATTTGTTCTGTTAATGCTGGTAAATGCCAGAATATATGCTATCTTCTTCTTGGTGATACCCGGGTTTCTTACGAGCATCCTCTAACCAAAGCCAAAGCAGATGACGGATTGTATTTACTTGTTTCATTTTGTGCGCCACAGGGAAGAGTCTGAGGGAAGGCTCAAGGGAATCTTGGGTTATACTGAAGACGACTTGGTGTCCACCGACTTTATTGGTGACAGCAGGTATTAACATTGTTCAAATCTTGATAGGAAACAATTGGTGTGGTTGATCAAGTTTCTTGCATTTTGATTGATGAATGGATTAGAACATTTGAAAATTGTTATTTTAAGTGTTCTGTTTCAATTGATGCAGGTCAAGCATTTCGATGCCAAGGCTGGAATCGCTCTGAATGATCACTTCGTCAAGCTGGTGGCTTGGTACGACAATGAATGGGGCTACAGGTAATGTCTTCCATACTTTTGCATTACGCGGTACCGGACTCGTGACGGTACCTTGATCCAGTGATTGTCTTGTTGCATTTTGCTTCTCTTTCAGTTGTGTATGAGACTTTTGACAATGTTGTTTCCCCTTCCAGCTCGCGAGTTGTTGACTTGATCCGATCAATGGACAGCAAAAAGTAGGAAGTTTGCCTGGCTTTGATGTGTTGATGTTTATGGTCAATCGGTGTTCAGTGGAGTGTCGAAGAATAGTAGTCTTCATCTTTCTTCAAAAAAAGATGTGTCCAAGAATAAATTTTGATGATATGTTGTAAGAGTTATTTCTCTTCTTTTTGGAAGCATCACTATCGATAATAAAATCTTCACCCTCTCATGATAGGGCAAAGATAGAAATTGATATTAATCATTTTTTTAATTTTGAAAGTTTTTCTCATATTTTCTGTCCATTCAAATTTGGTTCTTTTATACGTCAGTTGGATTAGAGGTACTATTATATCAGAGAATTCCTCTGCACATCTTCAGCTAATTCAAAAAAATTATGGATTTTGTTATACTAATAGGTTGTTTCAAGTTTACAATTGTCTCTATCTTTGTTGAGTCCATAGATATATTTTCTTTGGAGATTATGTGTTCGAGGAACGAGATGTTCTCAAGTCAATATTGATATTTTTAATTTTGTATATAATTTTTGCTTTTTTAATGTTTGCGGCATTATTCTCAAATGTCTTTTACAATCATTCTGATTCTTGAAGTATATCAGAATATCATTTATGAATATTATTACACATTGATCCAAATAAGATCAGAATACTTTGTTCATCATGTCTATAAAGATTGGGGGAGTATTTGTTAATTTAAATGGCAATATAAAAAATTCGTAGTATCCGTATCTTGGGTATATCGTCAATCTTGATTTTTAGTTGGTGATATTCGGATTGAAAATTAATTTTAAAACTATTTGGGTATTCTGAAGCTGATCAAAAAGATCGTCTATCTTTGGTAGATGATATTTATTCTGAATTGACAACTTATTCAACTTCTTGAAATCAATGTATAACTTTATATTTCTATCTTTCTTCTTAACAAAAAGTATTGGAGACACTATGCCTGATAAAGTCCTTATCAAGAAGTTTTTGGAGTTGTTTCTTAAGTTTCTTCAATTCAGCTGAAGCTATTTGATAAGGAGCTTTAGAGATTGGTCTGGCATCAGATGTTAATTGAAAATTCTCTTTCTACCTGAAAGTAATTATGGAAAATCCTTTGAAAATATATTAGGAAACTCTTTACTATAGAAATATTTTTATCTTTATCTCCTCCTATTATGTATCTACAACATTGGTCAAGTATCCTGCACAACTCTTTCTTAACATTCTACATGCTTGCATAGATAATATAATTTTAATAGGAATATTCATTCCTTTGTCAGAGAATTAAACGATGCTTGTTTTGGAATCTGAATGATTACTCTCTTCCTCAAGTAGTCCACTGTGGTATAGTATGGGGCAAGTAAGTTCATCCTTAGGATAGACATAAACATTTCTCATCTTCAGAATCATTAGAGCAGATGCAAGATCATGATTTTCAATGCTCAAAGTACAAGAGGGGCAAACTATCTCATTCACGATGATATTTTTATTAGGCGTAGAGACACACATCTTATCTTCCAAAGATAAAGGCCTAAGGCCAACCTTTCTAGCAAATTCAGATAAAATAAAGAATGGGTAGCTTCGGGATCAAATAAGGCGCAAGCATATGTGGATGTTATTTAATAATACCTGTCATGAATTAAAATTTTACTATTATTATCAAACATAATTTTATTGTGTAATCTTTTAAATTAAACTAGGTTGGAAGGAGTTTTGGGGTACCTACCACTACAGTATTTGATGCTTCTGCATCCTATTGAGTCATAGCATAAATATAGACCTGGATCTTTTGCTTTGGAGGTCCTCTTTGCCCTAATCCTGAGGGTTGATCCGGATAAGAGGTCAGTGCTCCTAAAGTAGATAATTTGGGTGCATTCTGGGAGGGCTGCCAATATCCAAAGTTTTGACAGTGAGGACAGTTCGCAGCCTTGTAGCCTTGCTCACCACAACCAAAAGAGCCTCTTGAAAACCAGCAACAATTCTGCTCTGAATGGATATCTCCACATTGGCCACATCAAGGTTCTTCTTTGACTGATCTCCACTACTCTTCTGCTGAGTTTCTTGGCGCTTTGATTGTTTGCCAGGGCACCCATCAGATCTGGACCTCTTCTTCTGTTGCTGCTCTCTCTCTTATTGTATGTTATCATTTTTTCGTTCTACTATTTTAGTTAGGTTGACAACCTCCCGATAAGAGACCAACTGCATCGGTCTCACTCCAGCACGAATCATGGGCTTTAACCCTTTTTCAAATCTTCGGGTCTTGATACTATTTGTTGCCACAAGGTCTGGAGCAAAATGGGATAATTTAGTAAATTTGGCCTCATCCCGGGCCACAGTCATATTCTTCTGCATCAATCTAGTAAATTTACTTTCTTCTCGAATCTGAGGCTTTCAAAAAATACATGTCCATAAACTCCTGATAAAAAAATATCCCAAATAATTGGCCCATCAGTCCCTCGCTGTCGCTTGACGGCTTCATACCATTCAAATGCTTCACCTTGCAATTGATAGGCAGCGAAGTGAATCTTTTTCTGATCGGTGCACTTCATGCTGGCAAATATTTTTTTCATCTCCTCAAGTCACTTTAATGACTTGATGGGATCAATAGAGCTTTCAAAAGTAGGTGGTGCCGGTCTCTTAAACTCTTCTATTCCTCGTTCTGACCTTGACGATTAGCCACCTCTATTTTCTTGCCGTTCCATCTGTTGCACCAGTCCGATCAGGATTTGTATGAGATTTGTCATTGGACCATCAGAATTAGTTGTCCCTTGATTGTTGTTTTGGGCATCATCTTGCTGATGAGGAGGGTTAGCAATTCGGCTCTTGCCCTGTTCCGGTGATGGACTACAAACTGATCTAGATGCCTTAGTTGCTCGAAAGGTGGCATCAGCTTGAGAAGCACCAGCTGTCCGAGTGACACCATGAGTTCGAGAGGCATATCCATTCTGATAAGTACAACATATATCTGCCATACGAAAGTCCTCCACAATATCGGACAGCCATCCAAATTGGTTTTGAGCCATCACGACCTATTTAAAAGAAGGAAATCAATTTTAATATAATTATCGATTATCAATGATTACAGTCATCCAGCCTCACCCTAAATTCTATCCCACTCTCACTAATTAACATATATTATAGGATCTTTAACCTATATTCTGATACCACTTAATCTGTCACAACCCGACCTAATGATCTAAGCCGGGCACGCGATGGATGGCCGAACATCCTTAAAGTTTAAACCCCTCGAACATGCAAGGCTTGCCTTTCACCAAAACATAATGATCTTAATTCAACTCAGGTAGTGGTAAAAGCAAATTCTTTAATATCTTTATTTAATAAAAAATAAAGTCTCCATAACTAATAACAATAAAACAAAGATCCAAAAAAATTGAATGAAATTTAAATAATTTTTAAAATATAATCATTTGAATATAACTAAGCAAATAATTTTTTAAATCCTATACTCCTCATTGATCGGTCCCTAGTCCCGTATAGGATCTTCTGGATCTGAAAAAATAGAAAAAAATGACCTTTTCGAGCTCAGTAAGTTACCAATATCTCTGAAGGATCAAGCATAATAATTTTTTTTAAATATATAATAATATATACAAATACCCATATAACTTGAATTTTCAAAGCATGCCATGTGTAACAATAATCTTTAAAAATCTTTCTTAGTCTTTGTTGACTACGGCCACGATCAGCCCCATGACAAGATCAAAAAATATTAGCCCCTAAATATAAAATATCCGATCCATTAGCATGCACCAATGATCAGTCCCACTGGCTAAGCTCAGGAGGGAACTAGCTCTAATTCACACGATCATGATTTGCCCTATGACAAGGTAAAGAGATTAGTCCTAAAGTAAGAAACATGCGATGCATCAACATGTACCAGTGATCAATCCTTACTGGTTAGGCCCAGAAGGACTAACTCTGCTAGCGATCAGCCCCGACTAGTTAGGCCCAGAAAAATATGTTTCTAATATATGGCCAACGATTAGTTCTATTGACTAGATCTAGATCATAGTCTAACTAAAGAGTTTTTCTCATGATTTTAGCATAACTAATTTTCATAAATAATGATATTTATTTTTTTAATAATAGCATCAACTCAAATTTTTATATCTTTCAAAAAAATAATAAAATAATATTTATTCAAAAATTCATGCAAAGACGAACATGTATAATTTTTTTAAAAAATTATACAATATTAAATAAAAAATTATCTCTTTTCAAATTTTGTATGATGCAGAGGTGACACCATGCTTGATCTAATATTTTAAAATTATTTTCATACATAAATATATATTTTAAACTATAATAATTTAATTATTTAATAATTATATATATATAATTAATTTTTAAACATATAAATATGTATAAAATAAATTCAGAGATAAAAAAAATTACTGTGGATCAGATTCAAAATTCTAAAATCTTCTTAGTCCGATCTCTAAACCTAATGTTCTTCTGATGATGAAGACTCTAGTACAAATAATTAACAAATTTTTTAGCCCTTAATTTTGAAAAATTAAGATGAATAGAAAGACTTTTAATCTAGTCAGAGTCTAGGTCGAAGTTCGGATCAATTTCTGAGTTAGATTTATACAATTCGGATTGACCTAAACTCAATTAGATTGAATCCAATCAATAAGTTAGGTTCACCTAAAATTTGAATCCCTCTCTCTTCCCTTTCTCTCTCTTTTCCCTCTCTCTCTCTTATTTTCTTCTTTCTCTCTTAATCGAACCCAAGACCCCTTGGAGTTTCATGAGGGTTGACTGGAGGTGGGTTTCGATGTTGAGGCAGTCAAAACGGCCTGCAGTGGCAGCACGACAATGGCTAGAGGTGGCGGTTCGGCGAATGACGATAGAGAACCAGAAAGGAAGAAAAGGGGATCTACCCCTTATTCCAAAGTGGTGACACCTAGGGCCGGAAGGAAATGGAGAGAAGGAAGGAAGCTTATCATAGATGGCGGCGACGCTGATGGCAGCAGCCGGCGGGATGGATTTTGGAGGATCTCACACCCAAGTCCCTTGGAACAAATAAGATGGGCTTAAGGAGGAAGGTTTGGGTCTTTTTGGGAGGTGGCGGCACTCGGCAAGGCAGCACGGTGGCCGCCGAAGATGGGGAAGGAGGAGGAGGTGATGGGGGATTTGATGATGGGCAATCGACCAAGAGGTGGAGGATTTATATAGAAAAAAGTTAGGAAAGGATAGGGTTGGTTATCCTGGGATAGAGTCAGCTTTCACTAGCATGATCGACCCAATCTCCTCCCTACCGATGCACAATTCTTATGGAACAATCTAGATCCTTATCCCCCCACATGGCTGTAGATTAACAGGGAACATGCTTCCCCTGTTTCACTCGAACTCACCTTCTTCCCTCCCTTCGCATCTCTTTTTATTTATTTGGTTTTGGAGAAGTCGGCAAGTGATGTCGGCTTCAGGATGAACTAGGTCGAAAGGAATCGGTTCTTACGTATTATGACTCATCAAGAAATAATAATTTTTATAATCTTCTTAGATAATTAATAAGCAAAATAATCAAGTAACTTACAGAGAAGAGATCATAATCTTAATATAAAAGATCCTTCGATGTGAAGAAAAAAATCATGAGATCTAGTCCAATCAAAAGTCTCCAACTACTTAAAATAATGGGATTATAATAGATCTTCTCTAGATCAACTAAAAATACATAAATATATTATAAGGATTGAATATTGGCTTCCATAATAAAAATATTTATCAAGATGGATTTTAACAATAAACAAAATAAAGGATTGATCTCACAATATACTGATGCTTGAAATAATTAATAAATTATTTTTTAAAGATCAAAACTATTTAATTGATAGCTTTTGATACTGGAACAATATACTGAAATTTTATCAAAATTGAAATACGATCAGTTATCTGTATTAGAGGTGTGATCTGAAAAGCTAAATGTTGACTGGTACATTATA
Source organism: Elaeis oleifera (assembly GCA_000441515.1). NCBI lineage: Eukaryota > Viridiplantae > Streptophyta > Magnoliopsida > Arecales > Arecaceae > Elaeis > Elaeis oleifera. Next base: position 823,894 of record KE504691.1, on the reverse strand, counting down.
ATTTTTAAGACATAAATTTATACTTAATTTATTAAATTAAAAATTATAGATAATTATTTTATTTTAGAGTAATGTATCTTAAAATCATCCAAAGAGCTAATGATCAATGACACATATTCTCAAAAATTGAGAATTTAAGATATGTGTCATTATAGATTAATTTTTAAATTACTTTCAATCGATGATCATCATGAGGATGGTAATTGATTTGACTAGACTAGTGCACGGATAGCTTTCTTTTGGATAGATGAATCTTGAGTTTATAATGTGGGAACATTGGAGTGAGAGTGTAGATGATTGTTAGAGAATAACGGTACTGAGATAACTAAAAATGAGAAATCATATAGATGCCTACTCACTCATCAGTGACTTCTCGATGCTGTAGTTGTGTGAGTGGTTCTTTGATCTACAGTGCCTCGACTACTCATAGTGAGGTTGTTATAATTTGACTACACATAAATATGATCTCTAACATATGGATCCTTATACTGGATGTTGGCTGCAGTAAGTTCGCTGTAGGAGTAGGAGTGTACCTATAAGGAATCTATCAGTCTTAGTAGTTGAGGAGTAGTCTTATGCGACCTAAGAGGCTGAGTCCATAAGTCTGTGGCGTATAACGGATTATGGAAAGGAGTATGATTATGGAAAGAAGTTTTTATGAGATTCACGATTGGATTCGAACTAATTAAGTGTGGCATATGATGGATGCTTAAGATTTGATGAGGTTCTATGGCCTACATCATGTTGGAACTTTCGATAGAAGAACTTGATCACACAGTAACTATACTTAAAGATTCATCTTTCTGTTCTGTTGGATTGTCACTACATACTGCTAGACATCACTGGTAGATTTGTTCTCACTAGGATCATTTTCGAATCAACGATCCTTGTTAGGGTGAGTTGGAATGGTTCCAGTCCATCGAAAGAATTTCAATAATACTGTGATGGAGATCACGCTATGTCTCACTACCAGATAGAATAGAATCTGAAGGATCACACAGAAAAGAAGCTCGTCCTGATCAATAGCTTGGATCATAATTAAATTATCAATTAGATTGATGATTTGAATCAATTTGTAAGAGTTACAAATTTGAAAACTTCTAATTGTTAGCATAAGGGACTTAATTGCAAGTGTTGTATTGGAATTAGGAATCGGACTTGAATTAGATTCGATTTGAACCCAAATTAGATCCAATTGAAGAAGACCACCTGAGCTCACTTTTTTTTGGGCTTCTCTCTCCTTATTTGGCCAACCAACAGGTGTTAGGGCTGTTAGAAAATCGGATAGACAGCATGTGTAGATTTCAAAACTTTGAAAATAGGTAGCGAAAAATAAAATGGATTAAACCCTTTAACTCCACATGTTAGATACCAGATCTAAACCTATCCAAGCCTAGGAAAAGCATATATTATCAATCTGAATTTAAAAAAATTTATGAGATCAGATCTCATTATCTTTGCACAGGTAGAAATTTATCGTTATTGATGATCTTGGATTCGTAGAAGGTTGAGCCGCACACGTATCCGGCCTCTACAGGTATCCATCGGGATTGATCTTGAATTTTTCTTTTCGTATGAGATTTTTCTTCTCAAGAAGAACCTTGACCTTGAAGACTTTGATCAACTCTTTTGATCTTAACTGCGAGATCAACTCCTTGATCTGCAGTCTTCTTCTTCTCCTCGATCCTCAATCTCTAAGTCACCAGAACTTCTTCTAGGCGTGTGGAAGAAAGAGCATCAAACTTTTGGGTGTGGAAAGGAAGAAAATGATGAGAGGAGGTGTGGAGATGAAGAGAGGGAGAGTTTTGTTGATCAAAAATTCAATCAATCTTGAAATCCTAGAAGCCTCCCTTTAAATAGACACAAATCCTGACACATATTAGTAATCCTATCAACTTAAAAAGGTAGATTCTTATTTCATAAGAATCCTTTATCTTTTAAATCTGATTTATGTCAAATAAAATCAGATATAAATGATAATTAATCAGCCCTTTTAAGTATGTACAACGGGCATCCATGGAATACATGTCAGGTGGTTAGGGCACCAACTCTTGGCGCCCCTCAAAGGGATCTCTAGCCAAAAGTGATGGGAGTTGGCGCCCTCAAAGGGATCTCTAGCCAAAAGTGATGGAGCGTGGACCCCACTCTCTTTCCTCCATGCCATAACACATAAGAGAGGATGGGTCCCTCTAGGATATGGCGCCCAATAATTTTCAAAAAGAAAAGATGCGCCACATATTCTTTCATCTATTCCACATGCATACTTAGAGA
>KE504691.1:802391-813502 GCA_000441515.1 Elaeis oleifera | reverse complement strand
AAGTATAGGTCCTAAATTACATAATGTGTCAGCCAATAATTGACTTCTAGGATATAAATCCAATAAATTAGATCCAATTGAAGAAGACCATCTGAGCTCACTTTTTTTAGGGCTTCTCTCTCCTTATTTGGCCGACTAAGAGGTGTTGGGGCATGAGAAATCATGCCACTTTTCTCTTGTGCACGTGAAGGTGTGTGGAGGTGCTAGTTGGCGCCTCCCTTCCTTTGGAATAAGAATTAATCCAATTCGAATTCAAATTTAAAATGGATCAGTTCTTATCAATTTTGGATGTGGGAGACTTATTTTGTGCGACAAAATAAGAAGAGAAAGAGAGAGCGCGCCCTTGCATGCATGAAAGGAACAGGGGATGCCAAAAGTTGGTGTCCCATCTCTCTAGGTCTCTCTTTCTTTTTGGACACTCTTTTCTATTTGAATTTGATTCAGATTAGGAAGAGTATCCTATCCCATATGGTAAGAGGTTGGGAGGTTTTTGTGCGGCAAAATTAAAAAGGACGGCATGTATTGGCATGCAGGGGGTTCAAGATGTTTCTTACTTGCTGTAAGACTTTCTCAATGCCACCTCTCCCTCCTTTCTTCCACATCCCAACGCCCCTTCTCTCTCTAGATAGGATCTGAGAGAGAGAGTGATCAAAGAGAGAGAAAGAGAAGAAAAAAGAGTTTTCTTCTTTCTTGATGGTCCTATTCAGATCCCATCAGATCAACGCGATGAGATCGTACTGCAGTCCTGTTCTTTGAGATCTTGAAAGAGCCCAGATCTAAGTAAAGGAGCGAGGCCTGTAAGGTTCTAGCATTTCGGTGGTCTCGGTGCTCTAATTAGGTCGTCTTCATATAGATACCAGTAGAGGTCAGGCACTTGCACGGCTACGTCAGAAATCTCGAAAATCCATAAGATTCGATCCGAGTAAGACAATGGAAAGCGATTCCAGTATAATCCTTTTCTTTTCTGGTTTTGATTTCAGATTTAGTTGTAAAATTTATTCATGCATGTTAATCAGTCCTTAGGTGATTTTTTGATTAGATCAAAACATGATTTTAATATTAAAATTATTTTAATATTTATCTTCTATTGCTTCTTTTTATGTGATGAAAATTTACATGCGAATCACCTAGAGTTCCTTCGATTTGATCATTTGATAAAATGACACCAATTTTTTCTTTTTTGCTTCTTCCATATCTTGCTTTTGGCTGCAAAAAAATAGGGCCATGTTCCCCTTCTACTTTATTTTAAAAGGATAGGTCCCATATTTGTAGGGACTACACCAGCAATCTATATGGTATTGGTAAAATAATAAACAGATATTAGGGGTGAAATTTCATATGGACACATAAGATTATGGAATAATCTTCCAACGTGCTATGTGTCAAGCTCGAAACTCTCCATAATGATTTTTTTCCAGCAACGTGTTTTTTTCTTTTTACTTTGAATCCCTCCCGAGTCCTTGTAGACGCCCACCTCCTCCCTGCTCTCCTCACCGCCTTTCCCATCGGCCTCCACTGTCGTCTTCCTCTCCATTATCACTGGTATCAGCCTTCCCCTCCAATCTCCCTTAGGTGCATCCCTTCCCATAGATCTTTGAAAAATTGAGACACCACCTCCTCCCTACTCTCCTTGCCGCGACCTTCCGCCGGTTTCTACCATTGCCTTCCTCCAAAAATGATCATCTATGTGGGAAGCTCTTACCTTAACTTTTTCCATCTTTCTATGTTTTGTTGATTTTCCTATGTTTCTTCATTTTTCCTCTATTTTCCCATCCTCAGGAGTCTCTATCAGGTGGAGGCTTGGAGCGGCCGAAAGGGAAGCTTAGATGATGGCTGGGGTTTTGTGTTGGGTATTTTCTTTCTTTTTTTCTATTCTTGGGAGTCTCAATCAGGTGGGAGGTTGGGAGGGACAAATCCCAAATCTGATCTCTCTCTCTCTCTCTCTCGATTGGGAGAGGTATTTGGGATCTTCTTTTAATATATTAACTAAACACTTAGCAACAAAACGAAAGCAAGAAAAGGAAAAAAAGAAAGGAAACACAAACGGACGGAGAAAACCTATACTCTTCTTCCTCTCAAAAGATAATATACCAAAATCAAAATATGATGAATCAGATATTTATGATCTTGATGCAACTATTCAGTGTTTGTGCTGTTGCTTTTATTGTCTTTTAAAAAAAGACGTCGCTTGGTAGCGGCATAGACCTCACAGACGATCAACTTCATTTGTCCAATATCTTCTGTCTTCTATCTATTATTGGTAATATATTCTTGGTAACATATGATTTGCTCTTTGATTCAAATATTAAAGTTTTGGATCTCATACGCAAATGCACACTCTTTGTATATTAACTATTAAGGTTCCCATTATAACATCTTTCACTTTCCCTATGTTCCAGATTGTCTTTGTCTTCTTTTATTAATTTAATATTTTATGTTCTTCGTTAACTTCTTATTTTTCTCTGTATTTTTGTTCTAATTAACTATTATTTCATTCAAAATTACAATATATCTATATAATTGTATTTTCAGTCAAATTGGTTGCCATCTATTCTACTTAATTTTTATTTTCATATTTTTTTATTTTTATTTTATTATTTTAAATCATTGTTGAATAACTAGACGAAAAGATTTGCACTATTTTATTTAGATACTTACTGCGTGTTTCTCTTTGGTCATTGCAAGTGGCTTGACAACGGCACGGAACAAATTGAAGCTTAAACATCCTGGTATTTATTCTTTTGAATTTTTTCTTATGTTGGTTAAAAATGGAATAAGAAAACTTCAAAGTAAACTCGGTTATGTATTGATGTTTAGATAATATTGTACGTAGTTTTAATAATTATAATTGATCCATAAGCATCATGCAGATCCTTTGAGACTCTAAGCTATTATGATTATATGCTTTTTACAAATTATGGTTTTTATGTTATTTTTATGAATCTCTCGTGTTAATCACTGTCGACACTTGAAAAGAACAAATTTTGGTAACATCTTAGAAACCAGCTATTTTGCATTAGATGAAACCTAGCATGCCTCATAGGATTAGGTAGTTTGGTTTATAAGTTATGCTAATAACCATTCACATAACCAGTGCATATTAAAATCAGTTCTGTTTCTTCTATGAATGATATAGGACTTTCAAATCGAGTGAAATATGTGTTTTCTTTTTCTTTTTTTTTTGCATAAATTGATGGTTCTTTTGTCTTAATTGGTACTTGATTGCAAGTTCTTTACGATGTTATGATAGTTGCTTTCACTATTTTAGTTACATAATTGTGTTATGATCAGATGAGAAAAGTATAACCCCTATGTTGTGTTGCCTACTTTTGGAAGGTTTATGGGTTCTGTGACATTGTCATTTGGTTGCTCATCACGCACTGCAAAGAAAGATTTAGTGATGGAGGCAAGGAGGTTTAGAAAACAAAAACTCAGAGAAAAATGACTAAAGTTGAAAAACAATAACATGAGATCTGTGGAGGAAGCAGTGACAATGACAATATTAAAAGTCATTTCCTCTCAAAACAAAGTTATTGTCCTCAAATTATTCAAATTCATAATTAGATCAATCTATATATTCTATTTTCAACCTCAAATTTTTCATATCTATATTATAAACCAATAGGCTCGAGCATTGTGCTAGTAGTTATTATATGCATAACTAAATCCTTGCATCTTTTTAAAGCTCAAGAGATATTTTTAAGCATTTGGACCTAATAATTCAATCATATGGGTCTTTCTTTGACTGTATTCAAAGGAAAAGGGTTTTCATAGGTTTTGCTTTTTGTACATAGTGCTTTATTTAAAATGAGTGATATAAAAAGAGGAATAAGGTGGTTTTCAACAAATCTTAAAAATATAAAACTTTTGATGATAGAGCAAAAAAAATGATAGGTGTATTTTGAAGTTGTGAAAAATATAAAAAATTTTAATACTTCTCTAAAGGATGCAAGACACGTATTGTTTGTATAAGTAGTGTAAAATAGAAGCTTAATTTTATTTAGACAAGAGGAAGTAGGAGATTGATAAAATTTCAAAATTATTAGAAATAAGACTTTCTATATACAAAGTAAGCTGCGCTATATTTTTTAATGAATACTTCAAAGAAAACAGAATTGAAATAAGCCAATTCAGGACAGATAAGTGCATTTACTATTTCATAAAAGGAAGTAAAAGAATACCAAGATATTAGGTCTTAAATCCCAAATAATTTACTCATTGATGGGACCACAACAATGACATTTATTTTACAACAACCAATATGTACCACATACGTCAAGTATTAATCTTTTTAACTACAACTAAGGCCACCAAAAGAAATTAAAACATAAGCAAATAAGGGGGTGTTTGGTTTATAACTAAAATCGGAATGAGAATAGAAATCAAAATAGTTTAGAATCGGAATCGGAATGGCCAAATCTTTCGAAACATTTGGTTCGTGACCGGAATCGGAATTGGAATAGATGATTTTCATTATTGTTATTTGGTTCATCTAAATATAAGAATCAGAATCAATAAAAATTTTTATTTTTATCTTTAAACTAAAAATCTTCAAAAATTAAATTTTTAAAATAATAAATAAATAATAAATCAACTATTATGGGAGCTTTGACAAATAGATAACAAAAATATGCTTACATCTGTTTATCCAAAGCTTAGTGAAAAGAAAGAAAAAATTGACCTTTCTCAGCCCTGAATACATAAACGAAACGTTCAGAAATTGCAAACTTTAATGGCATTTCATCACAAATTTCTGGCCAGTTGCATAAATAAGCATGGCAGTAACAAAATCTACAATCACCAACATCAAACTGTATCTAGCATTGATACGTATAACAGTCATTGTCAACATATAATCATAAACATTAAACTGAATGCACACAAAAAAAAAAAGAAAAAAAATTGAAATTTACTTTCTGTCACATGGATTACAGACTATCACATGTAAAGGTACAATGAAGAAGTTAATAGATGCTGGATTTTTATAAAGGCAACCTGCACCATCAACATTAGTTTAAATTTATTTTTTTGAAAAAAATTATAAAATCTAGCAACTAGGTTTGCCAGAACTAATGCCTTAAACAATAAAAGACATCTCTTTGGCCACAGTAGCTACTGCAATTAAAATTCATATATTTGTTAACTATTTCTTACATCATATTGTAAAAAGATGATAGCATGCAATAGGATCTGCTATTTTCAACTGCTTTTAGCAACAAGACTGCCATCCAGTGGACTCATTAGGGGTACAATTGACAGAAATCATCTTGCAACTGATCATGCTAATAATATCAGGAGATATTAGGAAGCAGCTCTGCAAAAGAATAAACTACCACCAATTATGGCTTTGAGGTTGCATATAAGCATCAAGCAATTTCATATGCACAGAATAAGATATCTGAATGACAGTTCTAACCATTTGTCTCCATGTTAAGATAAAGAGAAAATAAATAAATATGTATACATATACCTGCAAGAGAAATGAGCAGGTTGGCCTTCACTTCTGCAACACCGAAAAAAAAATGACATAAACTTTTGGGAAGATTCAACATCTAAATTTTTAATAGGTAGCAATTAATAATAGATAAAAAGAGCAAGATAAAGTAAAAATTGCTGGAGCTCTCAAAACCCAATCAAAAAAATAGTAAAAGGACAGATAACACATATGTATGAGAAAAATATGAACAAGTGCTGATAATTCCAATATCTTTTAGTACTCGGTCATTCTTTTCCCTCTTCCTTCTTCTATCGAGAGGTAGCCGAAGTTCATCATAATATTTGAAAAATCATAATAAATCAACACCAATTTCACTGTCACAACCACAATACGTACCTTTTTAAAAAGCAAATATATAATTTCATCTTTTACTCACGTACCTTTTCAAAATCCAATGAACTAGTTTATACATGCAATTGTAACTGATAGCTAGCACTTCTATTCAGAGCTACAAGTTTCTTTACACCTTAGGGACCAATCAAATTCTTCCATCAGAGAAACTTTAGTCTAAATAGATGACTCGTGTATCATGTGATGTCACCTCAATTTGTTCCTGTAATTTCCTCAGGCCCTCAGTTTGCATGCGCAAAATAGAAATGGGAAAAGAGATCTCCTTTTGTTCAGAACTTGTATTATGAGCAAATAAGAACACCCAATTGTGATCTTATTCATCATACTCATTGAACTGAGATTGTGTTTTCTCCTCACCAATATATTCAACTTTTTCTCCATGGTCATATTATTAGCTGCCTTGCAGTCTGCTGTGGAAGAATATTATGGTCTGTGCAAGAAGACCTATAAATACTGAAAAGATCTCACCTTGATTTCTACCGTCGACTCTTTGTGACCCTATATAAATTCTCCTTTCAAGATGTAATGTGTGTGTGTGAGAGAGAGAATGAGAGTGCGAGAGAGAGAGAGAGAGAGTCTGGAGGACTCTTCAGATGGTATGGAGACAAGCCTGGAACTCTCATTACTCACATCAATGCTTTAGGATAGCTTCTGTGGTTGAATAACAGGAGCTGGAACTTCAGAATAGGGAGCAAATTAACAAGTTCAATGCAAGGTGGAAAAGATGTAGCTTGCTATTGCTCCCACCGAGCTCAGAGATTGCATCAACAGAAAGATTGAGAGGTTGAATAACATGAGCAAAAGCTTCAGGATAAAGAGCAAATTATTAATTTGAATGCAACAAGAAAAACATGTAGGTCAGTGAGTTGCATCAACAGAAATTTGAGACTTAAGGGGATATTTCAGTTAGGATTTAGAGAATGTGGAGTATGAATTACCAGGAATCAAACCAATAATGCCACCCTGAACAATCAGATCTTTGTCTTGAACAGAGAGCTTCTTTATTTGGTTACCAGCTTTTGCAATAACAGGATTTGGTCCTTCCTGCAAGGTCATTTAAAATACCAAGATATTAAATATATGAATAAATAAACACAGTCTGTATCTCTTCACTTTTAATATCCAGGTAAATGAAATAGCAAATGATTAGCAAATAGACATAAGTATCAGAAAAATAAGCTCTGATAAAATGATACAATGTGTTCCAAATTATATGCCCCATATCACAACCTGTAGTAAGGCCATAATTATTAAACGTAGCTGGGCCACCAATCTTTTCCCATCACAAGTCATGGAAGCAAAGAAGCAATTTAAGATAATATACTAAAAAAAATAGAGGCATACCACTACAACTTTGGCAGAGCCATCAACTGATGTATGCAAACTGACATGCTTGCAGCTAACTCTTTTGTCTGATATAGCAAGGTTATTGCAGCCAATAACATTACCTCCTTGAAAAATCAGTATATTCGAGAATAATAATTTGAATGGAATGCAAGCCAACAATAAATATTTTAAGCAAAGGATTGGTTTGTCCGATCTTGTTCCATCAGTGTAATCAAGCAACAAGAAAAGAAAGAAAATAAATTTATTTCTATATTTATTTATCAACATCATATTAGACTACTGAAGTTAAAATAATTTTAAATTGATCTACTTAAAATAAATTTAGCCCTTATCTCATCCAAACATGTATTTTGGAGTCCGAAGATGTGAAAGCAGATGATGCCATGATTTTATATTATTCTAAGATCAAAACCGCACATCATTTGTCATATCAAAATTATCAAGATTCAAATAAATCATGACAATCCTGCAAATGATATATATCATAGCCAAATATAGGAGAACAGATATGCCAGCAACCTCCAAATTTGATCAAATCTCAGTCCAAACAAACAAACATGATCCAATTCACTGATCCAACATCATCATGACTATGAAAATCTAACCAAAAGATTCTCACATTTCTATAACAAAAAGTCAAGCACTCCAACAATAGCATCACACGAAATACTAGTGTCTAAAACCTGATGCACCAATGCCCTAGTCAAGGAGGCTAAGCACGTACTGCCTCTTTAACTGTGGTGGAAGGGAGAAGAATACTGCACTCTTGTTAGGCTCTACTGCGAGAATATCAGCCATCTTTATCACTTCACCACTAGTCGATACCTCTAATGTAAGTAGCTCCTCCACTACTCTCGCCGCATTCTTCTCAGCCATCTCTTACTCACGTGCCATTGCTTCAGCTATGGTACCAAAATGCATATCCATGTGCAACATAAATGTCTCGAGGGTCGTAGACATGGCCTCTAAAGTCTCCTTCATAGGATCGGATTCTCTCGCCATCCTTGCTTCCTTCTGTTGGATAACTTTCTGCTTCTTTGCCTTTCTCGAACTGCTACTGGTTGTCTTCTCTATTGAAGGAGGCTGTGTAACCGAGTGGCCTCCATCATCCTCATCCATGCTAAGGTCCACTGGATCTTTATCACTCAAATAGCTGCCTCCTCTCTCTATATATTTTCAATAGCCTCTGTAAATATTTCAGCATCCTTTCCTATCGCCCTGTCCTTCCCATAGATCTCTTCAAGTACATCTAGATGAGAAAAAGCTACTTCCCACAAATTTTTGGCGGACTCATGCACCTGTCATTAGAAAATCATATATATTAAGAGATGAACAATAACAAATATTATTTGAGTTACAAAATAATATTTATAAATGTATCTTGCACCACTTCATGTACCATATTTTATCATAAGAGATTATCTTCTTTTGGTCATTTCATGTACATCCCGTTTGTAATAATATCTCTATAATAGCACTATACTTTTGCTTTAGATATTTTATCCTGGATTCAACATGTGGAGTATCCTTCAAACCACAATCAGGTAGTTTTCTTCAATCATTTTTCTAACTTGTTCATATATCCATTCTTAAAACCACCCTCTCCTTTCCATATGGGATCAGTAGACAACTCCTGAAGATATTCCACTAACATTGCATCCTCATCATTTTTCCATAGACGCTTGTTCTTTCCTCTACCACGATTAACTTGACTACATTCATCAGATTCTATCCTATAATAATTATAAATTATGACTTTAATGGTCATAACAAGTATAGCCATTATCTTAAAATAACATATATTACAAGTATATAACAATAATATTATTAAATTAAATATAAAGTACACAAACAAGTAGAATCATATAACAAATAGTTTCATAACAAGTAAATAATTCCATAACAAATCCATAATATGCTAGGTCCAATGTTGTGATATTCAACTAAAATACTTAAACAAAATAAAAAACATAAACATAAACACAATCAACTCCTAAAAGATATAAATCTCCAATTGTTAAATATTTGTTGAGCTAGAGTGTTTTTAAAATTGGTCCAATGGTCAGATGTCTCAAGAGTGGTGATGAACTCAACTTCATCCTCTCCTTGTTCTTCCTCTCCTTCCTCTTCCTCTTCATTCTCTTCCTTTTCTTCCTCTTCTATAGGGTCTCTATGTATATACCTCCTTATTAAGTTATGAAGGAGACAGCAAGCCATAATAATGCGACATTGGGTCTGTACAGGGAAAACGAAGGGCTCCTAAGAATTGCCCATCATCCCTTGAGCAATCCAAAACATCTCTCTATCATATTCCTAGCTTAAGCATGTTTCTTGTTGAAATATTCTTCTACAGACTGTAGTCGTCATCTATTTCTCCACTCATTGAAATGATAACGTTGCCCTCTATATGGGGCAAGAAATTCCTCTCCATTGGTGTATTCGGAATCAACCAGGTAATAGCAACCTTAACATATAAAATGAAAAAGCATTACATATTGTAATTATAAGGCAAGAAAATTAAAATGAACTTCATTTATATATTTGTGTTCATCAATATATATACATACTTTGAGGCACTCTTAAACCATTTGGCCTACTTATAGCATCTCGAAGCATACGGGCATCATGTGCAGAATCCTCCCAATCGGACAGCACATATATAAATTGCATGTTAGGTGAACAAATGTCTAAGACATTAGTTGCAATATCACTTTTTCTTATTCGATCCTTGATTTGTCCTCGACAGAACGATTACTCTAATGAATATACCATCTAGTGCTCCTAAGCAATTCTAAAACACCAAAAAAATTTACAAAATATCTAAGCAATAAAAAATAGAATAAGGTGTATTATCATATACCTTGAAACATCTCCATGCATCATTTGTGTAGTCTTCTATAATAAGCTAAGGGGTTTTGAACAAAACTCTATGTAATTTTAATATAGCTTTAACACATAAGTGAACTGTCGACTCATGGTTTCTCCGCTTCTATCAAAATAATTTTGAGTTGTCCTATTTTTCTGATGGTGGGCTATTGTATAAAGAAACATAGCAACAATTTCTTGCAAGGATATGTTTCGAAAATCTCTCAATCCCCCAATATTTCTAAGTATCTCACAGAGTTTACCAAATATTCTTCTATCCATTCGGAGTTGACTCACACATATTCTGTCATTCTCATTAATAAGCTTATCTAGGTTTTAATTCTTAACAATTTCTCTCTTTTTTTTGCTATCAACTGACGCCTCCTAAGATAGATCAATCCTGTGAAATACCAAGTCATATATACCACAAACATCATCGCAAACATCATACACATAATGCTAATGTAATGCATTCTTCTCCTTCTCAAATTCATAGGGCGACGAGCCATTTTCTGTGTACACAATTATCCATAGTATTATCTTTTAGCAAAAATATTGATAACCAATAAAATAAAATTGATAAATAAGAGTCCAATGCTTTATTATAAAATGAAAAAGCACCTAGTTACAAGATATAGATATAAGCAGTGAAAGTAACATGTGTATATCAGAAGGAATAAAGAAATAGAAAGACAAACTAGTATAGCATAACATAGAAGGAATAACATAATTATGATGGCACAGCAATGAACAAGAATATTCCGGCTGCCCTGCCAGCAGGAAGAAAAAAAATGGGACTCGTATAGATTTTTTTTAATTTTTTTTTACCCCAAGATTTAGGCTTGAGGGGGTGTTGGCTTTATATGGGCCATGCACAAGTCGGCTGCCCCATCCGTAAATACAATAAAAAATCCATCCCAATCCTATTGGATTACCCAAACAGGTCCTAATACTCCATCTACCAGTCCCTTTTTTTAGGAAAAATCTACCAACCCTATCTTTAATACACAAAATCTTGTTAAGGCCCCCATCTGTAATATTTTGTACATCA
>KE504691.1:790311-802371 GCA_000441515.1 Elaeis oleifera | reverse complement strand
CCTATTGGATTACCCAAACAGGTCCTAATACTCCATCTACCAGTCCCTTTTTTTAGGAAAAATCTACCAACCTATCTTTAATACACAAATCTTGTTTAGAGGCCCCCATCTGTAATATTTTGTACATCAGGTTCTGTTTATATACTGATGAATTGGAGATAAGAAATCAAAATGGAGGCTCCAAAATGTACAATTTGTCATTCTAGGTGTCACCAATCCTAATCTCATACCCTAATACTTCATATCCAAGAAAACCATTACGAATCATACATAACATATTAATCTCGAAAAAAATCATTCATTAAATTCTCTACAGCACCAGTGATGCATCTAATCAAATATATTAGGCAAATGCTTTGATGTAGATTTGTAGTAATCATGATAAACAAAATAACCCTGTCACCATTTTGAGTTTTCTGACAAATCAAGCTTCCATAAGAAGTTCTAGTGCACCTATTTAGGTCTTTAGGAACTTCATCAGTTACAAGTAGTGAACTTCAACTTATTTCAATTTCAGAACAAGTAAATATTAGAGTATGACAAACTTTAGAGAGTGAAGAGAAATATGACACATCTCGAAAAATAGAGTCAACGATAAGCCCTTCTCTTGTTCATTCTCCAATTATAACATAAATAAATTATTGACTGAAAAATGATAAATCTATTATAACATCAAATAACAAACATAAGCAAAGAAAACATATTCTAGATATTGAAGCTTTAATTTATATAAGCCAATATAATATAAAAAGCAAAATCCATACATAATTTGGAGATACATAAGTTCTGCACATCCTACCTCCAGAAAACCTTATAATACGAGCTTTTCCACTATATAATTTACAAAATTACAACTTGGTCAAGTCGTAGTTAAGAACGAAATACTATGTAATATACAAAGTGGTGAGAGGGCAATGGCCAATAAAGATGTTAATTAGGGTTAGGGTTCTGGTCAAGGAGTGGGATTAGACGTGGGAGGAGAAAGGAATAGAAGGGAAGAAGAGATCAAACTTCGAAGAAACAAGAGTGCGTCGGTGACGGCAAGAGAGAGAGCTCCAGAAGCGGAAAAGAGAGGCGGAGAGGGATCGGAGACCAGATCGATCGATGAGGAGAGAAGAGGAGAGGAGAGGTCGGTGCAGTCGGCCGTCGGTAAAAGGTGGAGGATTGAAAGCGACGGCAACGAGAGGCGAGCCAGGGAGATCCACCAAAGGCTAGGGTTTCTCTACCATCTTTTTTCTATCAGGTTATCGAGGGAGTCCATGGCCATCGGGGGTCACGGGGGTTATCAAGGTCATCCAAACGGGAGAAATGAAAGATGAAGGTATTTAGAAATTTAATTTAACCTTGGAATGGGCTTTGAATCTGTAGAGAAGATACATGAATGAGTTTTAGGAGGATTGGACCATTTTCATTTCTCTCTGGAATGAAAATCGAAATGAAATTCCTTCCCATCAAATGGTTAAAATGAGAGTCATTCATTCCTATTTCGATTCTAAATCTCATTTTTTTCAACCAAACATCTCCTAAATACTTTAACATGATCAAGGGCAAGCCAACATGGGCCAAGCTTCAATTAAGCCTTCAAACATGTTGGCTGGGCTGGACCCACTTTCTCATTTTGTCTCGAATTGACCCAATGCATCTTCCTAAGACCCTCTTATTGCTTCTTCCCTCGTCACACTGTGGGCATTTTGGTCATCATCGGCGCACCTAGGTTGAGACCGAAATCCTTGGGCGGCGTCCGGTCCCGGAATGGCAGGCTCCTACCCAAACCCACCGGCTTCCCCCAGAAAGAAGCCTCCAGAAACGGAAGATTCCCTCTTCGAACCCGGGAATCAGTGGCATATCTCGTAATTCAACCCAAACTCCAGTGGCATTCTTGTTCCCTGGCCGCACCTCAACTTGACATCTTGCGTGAACCGGCGTCGCGGATCACGCCCCCTTGATGGTGACGTGGCACCCGGGGCAGTTTACCCATTTCCTGCGCCGCCGGAACGCCACTGCTACTGTGTTCCTCTCTATTATTGGCAAATTAATTTAAATATTATTCAATGGAAATGATCCATGTTAGTGGACCACTGTTTAGTACCAATGACTGAGGTCTATCAGAACGAGAACAGTCAGGTCCAAACCGGCGGTATTCTGTTAGCTTCTAGAAACGCTAGGTTTCCAATGTATACTTTTTTTTCCTGGTCTTTATATCAGCAGCTGAAACCCCCACCAGTTCCTCCACGTCTCTTTCATACACTCTATCTGTCTCCTCAGCGTCTCTCTCTGATATCCAATCGCGATGGGTAACTCTTCTGTCTCTCGTCTCGTTATTCTTCTACTTGGATTTTCCTTTTTGATCGTTGTTTTCTGATTTTTGGTGATTTTTCTTTTTTTGTGAATTTTTTGAGCAGCAGGTGAGAAGAAGATCAAGATCGGCATCAATGGTTGGTTCCTGGCCCTTTTTTCTTATTTTTGTCTGGATTAGGGTTTTGATCTTGACGATCAGGGATCTGATGAATCTTTTTGAGGTTTTAGTTTTGATTTCTTATGGTCTGGTTTGGTGGTGTTAGGTTTTGGGAGGATCGGGCGTTTGGTCGCCAGGGTCGCGCTTCAGAGCAGTGATATTGAGTTGGTGGCCGTCAATGATCCGTTTATCAGCACTGACTACATGGTATTAAGCGATATCCTTTTCGTAATTTTACTGATCTACGGATCTGATGATCTGATATGTGGAATTTTTATCGTAATACGTCAATTATTTTGATAGATTGTTACTACTCTTGCCGTTTCTTGGTATCTACTAATCCATCGTCACTTTGATTAGTTGTCTAGTAATAGTTATATGATAATTCTGTCGATCCGCACGATTTTATGTAGGAGATCGTGATGCATGAGCTTTAGCTCGGATTTTTTTACTGATCCGATCGTGCTCGATTTAGATTTTAGTGTTTCACGGAGGCTTCTAATTTATTTAACAAAAAAAGAAGACCAAAAAATTTTGTCGATCGCCGCCCAAAAACAAAAAAAGAAAGAAAGAAAGAAAGAAAGAAAGAAAAACACACGCTCACGCACATGCGCGCGCTCGCGCACACAAATCCGTTTGTGTTTGTGTTGCAGCATCACACACACACGCGCACGCGCACGCGCGCGCACACAAAAAATCCGTTTGTGTTTGTGTTGCAGCGTCTAATTTTGTATCTAATGAACCTTGTTTTTTTTGGTGTGTGGTTTTTGGATCATGAACTACAGACGTACATGTTTAAGTATGATACCGTGCATGGGAAGTGGAAGCACCACGATATCAAGGTCAAGGACTCGAAGACCCTTCTCTTTGACGAGAAGCAAGTCACTGTCTTTGGCATTAGGTAGGCTGATCTCTACTGCCCTTTCTGATATTTTTTTTTTTAATAAATCTATTTGTATGTTCATTGTTGATTTGGTCTGGCAATAGGAGTAGCTGTAACTGCTGCTTTTGTGTAGGAACCCTGAGGAGATCCCATGGGGTGAAACTGGGGCAGAGTATGTTGTGGAGTCTACTGGTGTCTTTACTGACAAGGAGAAGGCTTCTGCTCACCTGAAGGTACTTATCATTTGAATCAGTTTTATCTAGTTGGGTTATATTATTTGACTATGCTAGCAATAGATCAAAATAGGTTTGATTGTTCTTGTATGTTAAGATCCTTCCCTGGATGGTTGATTTTCTTCTGCATGTTCAAATAGTATCCAGGTATATAACATCTAGTTGTTTAATATGGCGTTTATGGGTTTGTGTTTGTCTATGAGCAGCTCTCTGCAAGGTTTTGGTGTTTAGTTGAGATCCTAGGTTGTGAATTTTACTGTTTATTGTCGAGATATTTGTTAAATATTTTTTCTGAGTATGACCGGACTTGTCAAAATGCCCTTTTGACAATCCATAAACACCATACAAAGAAAATCCATTTTGGAGCCTGGTCAGCATTGGCTTTTCAACATATGAATATTTCTTGTGTCTAGATTTTTATTCTTTCTGCTTCATGTTCAAGAGGGAAAAGTCAATAGTACATTTTTTGGTTTGCGTTTATGCTTTTCTTAATGATTTCATAATGAAAAGCATTAGATTCAGCTGATCTTTCTTGTTGGACAAATCTTGTTAAACATCAGGGTGGTGCCAAGAAGGTCATCATCTCTGCTCCTAGCAAAGATGCTCCTATGTTTGTGGTGGGTGTGAACGAGCATGAATACAAGTCTGACATTGATATCGTCTCCAATGCTAGCTGCACCACAAACTGTCTAGCTCCTCTGGCCAAGGTAATATTCTGCCTTTATGGTTTTATGTTTTGTCATCTACTCGTAGTATGCAATGACAAACGGCTGATTATGTTGGATGTTGAATTGTGATAGGTCATCAATGATAAATTTGGCATCATTGAGGGTTTGATGACCACAGTGCATTCCATCACTGGTATATATTGCTGGAAATATATGCTTGATTTTTTAATTGGGTTGCAATTATTTCAATGGCTGTAATTTGATACGAGTCCATTTTCTGTGCTTCAGCTACTCAGAAGACTGTTGATGGGCCATCCAGCAAGGACTGGAGGGGTGGACGAGCTGCCAGCTTTAACATCATTCCTAGCAGCACTGGTGCTGCCAAGGTATTTCCCCTAACATCGATTCATTCTATCACTTCTTTTGACCAATAACTGCTTGTTGCTTCATGCAATTTGTATCTTCTCTTAGAGGAGATTTTTGTTTTATTTTCATCTTTCTTATTTAGGGATGATGGAAATACCTGGGATGTGGAGAATGTCAATGCATACCAATGTTCAGATTTTAGTGTTTTTATTCTTTTCTCTCATTTACAATAATAAAATTTGGGTTCTTAAGCAAATATTTTGGAATTAATAAAGCTTGGTGTGACTTAATTTTCTTGGTGATCATATTTTCTTATTGCTTAAGGTGGTTTGCTTTTTTCCCCTATAATTATGTATTTTGATTTTGCTAGTTAATTTGGCAGAATAATTGGATGTTTTAACTTGGGTTTGAGGATATAAAAGATCTTATTATTGGGCTGATCATAAACTTCATCCAGGTTGCCTTGTTTGTTTGATCGTGGGTTGAGCACCTGTTAACCTTTTAACTGAAGAAAGCTTTTTTTTTTCCCTTTTTTTTATTATAATTTTTGTCATGTTGAATTTAAGGATACATCTCCGCTTTTAGTTGATTTGTTTCTTAGTGTTTCTCCTTCACCTCGAGACAGAGTGAGCGGTGTTGTTTATTCAGAGGGAATAAATATATTTAATAGAATATTAGGCGTGTTTTTTAACTGGAGGTTCATGTGAGCCATATATCTTTACACGATCATCCTTATACATTACAAGTAAATATGTTAAATTTGGATATAATTGACTTGTAAATATAATTCCAATATTGCTGTTTTGTTGTTCACACAGGCTGTTGGCAAAGTGCTTCCTGCCTTAAATGGAAAGTTGACTGGAATGGCTTTCCGTGTTCCAACCGTGGATGTGTCTGTTGTCGATCTCACTGTCAGGATCGAGAAATCAGCCACATATGCTGATATTAAGGCTGCTATCAAGTAAGTCTTATAGTAATAAATTTTGGCAAGATTATTTATTGTTCTATTTTAAGAAAATCTACTACCTCTCTTTAAGTTCATTAGGTGCTTGGTCCTAATGTCCTGTCCATTGTAGTTGATGCAATTTATATGTAAAGCAAAGTGGTATATGCTTTTCATCCTGTTGCATTGGAGGCTGTATTTGTTCTGTTAATGCTGGTAAATGCCAGAATATATGCTATCTTCTTCTTGGTGATACCCGGGATTTTTATGAGCATCCTCTAACCAAAGCCAAAGCAGATGACGGATTGTATTTACTTGTTTCATTTTGTGCGCCACAGGGAAGAGTCTGAGGGAAGGCTCAAGGGAATCTTGGGTTATACCGAAGACGACTTGGTGTCCACCGACTTTATTGGTGACAGCAGGTATCAACATTGTTCAAATCTTGATAGGAAACAATTGGTGTGGTTGATCTAGTTGCTTGCATTTTGATTGATGAATGGATTAGAACATTTGAAAATTGTTATTTTAAGTGCTCTGTTTCAATTGATGCAGGTCCAGCATTTTCGATGCCAAGGCTGGAATCGCTCTGAATGATCACTTCGTCAAGATGGTGGCTTGGTACGACAATGAATGGGGCTACAGGTAATGTCTTCCATACTTTTGCATTACGCGGTACTGGACTCAATGACAGTACCTTGATCCCAGTGATTATCTTGTTGCGTTTATCTTCTCTCTCAGTTGTGTATGAGACTTTTGACAATGTTGTTCCCCTTCCAGCTCACGAGTTGTTGACTTGATCCGAGCAATGGACAGCAAGAAGTAGGATGCTTGCCTGGCTTTGATGTGTTGATGTTCATGGACAATCGGTGTTTGGTGGTGTGTCCGAGTGTAGTAGTCTCCATCTTTCTTCAAAAAAAGATGTGTCGAAGAATAAATGTTTGATGACATGTTGTAAGAGTTATATCTCTTCTCTAGTACCGTACTTTGGCGTCAGGTGCGCCCATTTTGCTTGAGATGTGTTAAAACTCAGCTTAATATGAAGCGGAAAACTATGTTTAAAATTTGTTAATTTTTGCTTTCGTATTCGCGTCAGTTGTGCTTTTGCAGCGTGGCTTATGCTGCTTTAAGCTTTTGATATTTGTGGTTTCTCGGCTGAAGGCTCCACCAGTGGGTGAATATTCTTGCCTCAGATGATGGCGTGTTCACCTCAATTGTGATATAAGGCCATCAACATGTGCTTTCGAGCTGATTTTAAGATGATGAATTTGTGTGCCAACTAGGTTGAAACTGGTGAGTTGCAGTTAATGTGAAATCGGTGGGGGGGTCTCTATCTGGATGAAGTATGTTTGGTGGGAGGGATTATTTTGTGCAGACAATAGTTTGAGCGTGTGGGATCGTAAAATATTTGTCAGGCAGGCGGACGGGATTAGCTCCAGGAACGCGGTTTCTGGTTGATTTGCCGGGATGAAAAAGCATGCAGAAATTCATGTGAATGATTCTATTGAACCATTCCTGCACCCGGAAACAAACCTTGCGACGGGAACACCTTGTGGAAATTTGTGGCTGGAGGGCCTTCTTAAGCTCGTCTTATTTCGGGCCTAACTTTAACAATGGTTGATTAGGTGTGGTACCCATCCTTTAGGTAGGGTCCGTTGGAAGACTTGTTTGTTGTTTCATCAGTTTCTATAAAGAACGTACAATAATGTTGTTGCTTAGCGGAGACTTATGTGTTGCGGTTTTCCTTTTTTTTTTTTTTCAAGTAACACATTCTAATTTATTACATTTTCTGTTGGAACATGCAGGTGTTTTAAATGACATGACCCGTGGAGCGGTGAGTCCTGATGGTGTTCTCCAATATTTGGTCCGAGTTAGCTTTCTACTTTCCCAGCCTTTTTAACGCTAAGAAGCCAGTAAAAGATGAGCCTGATAGGCCGCTACCCGCATATCTAAAGTGGTGCATTTACTTTCTGCCAAAAGAATGTCTCAAGTGAAGCAATTGACCTGGGACCTGGAGCTCACCCACTTCTGATGAACAAAAATCATATGGGGTGGGCACAAAAAATATTATATGGGATGATTTTTATAGTCTGTCATATTTTTTTGAATATTAATTTTAAAGGATGAATTTAAAAGTCAAAATTTTTTTATTACTAATATTATTAGTCTTGTAATTAAAATATTACGATCAATTTTTTGTCGTCTGTTGTTAGTGAAGAGCATCAACAAGACAATTTTCACAGATCGAAGTTGTATCTGACGAAAATCCTCTGATGCTTAAGTCAGAGAGGAGGTTGGTGAATAGTTAATAAGAATGTTGAGAGTGGCAAAGTTTTGGTTCAGAATTGTCTTATCCGTGCTGCTCGTTATTTTTTTTTTATAGATAATTTTGATGTAACTGTTGAGTACGTGGTTCTGTTTTTATGACGTTAGATTATCGAATCATGATTCTGTTTTTATGATGCTAGATTATCGGATCATAATCATAGAGTTAGTGGGCTGTTTATTTTCATTAATGATCATAACACGTAGTCGATAATCGTTCATAACGGTTAGAATATGTTGAGCAGATAGGCCGACTATATGTCGGTAATACTAATAAGTCAGTAGAAGATCGGAATATGCATCGGCTGGTAACTTTGATATGTCGATGGTCTTCGATCGGGAGTTAACCAAATTGTTAACTGATGGTTGATAGCAGTCGACTATCAGTCGATTGTAAGTCGGCGTAATGTGCTTATGCGGCTGATGTAGAGTCGGAGTCGGCGGTCGGTTGATTTGTTCCAACAATTGCTCTCCATTCTCAAGTCCAAGGTGATCTGACGTGTATATTATCACGTAGTCTGTCATTTTGAATGAAGGGAGTCGTCACGTATTACCTCAAGCCCCAACTTGACTGCTAGTCGAGAATTCTCCGATTGTTTTGTCATTTTGGTAGCTGCAAAATCATTATTGGATTGTCATGTCGATAGGACAATTCGGTATCGGACATCTGTATCAGACGTCATTTTAGGAAGATAATTCGGCGTCGGATGATACAATTATGGCTAGTAGATTTTGGCCACGTGTCCGAATGTCATTGGATCAGAGTTGTTCATGCGGATGATGATGAGGTGGCATAATCAAAAACAGGTGCGTCGAACCATCCGACCAATGGTCGATCCGGATGTTGCCACGTGTCGTCATCTGTCGAGACTCCGATTTGACCGCTTTCATTCTGACCGTTGAGGGATCCGATATATATAGGATCGCTTTCGGCCAAACTTTTACTTTGCATTTTGTCTTCATCCTCTGCTGCAGAAATTTTGCCAGAAGATCACCCCAGCACCAGAAGACTCTAGGGTTCCTTCTTCGCCTTTTGTTTTAGCTTTAAGGTTAAGTGTTTTTGTCCTTCCTTCTTGGGTCCATCTCCTTTTTGGTTCTCTCTAGTTTTCTTTTCATGGCTAGGGCTTCTTCTTCTCAAGATAGTCGGTCAGAAAATCTGGCTGATGACTCTCCATCAGGTCCGGAAGTAGAGGTTTCTTCACTATCTGAACCTAATATTGAACGGCTTCAGAAGTAGTATCGTATCCCAGAGCAGTATCAACTTTTTGCGCCTGGCGCCGATGGTCGGGTGAACTCTCCTCCTCCGGGCCAGGTGGCCTTCTATGTCGAAGATCTTTGGGCGGGTCTTCAATTTTCGATTTCGGAGTTCGTCCAAAATTTGCTTGACTATTATGGTCTTTGCCCTGCTCAGCTGGCACCGAACTCGGTCCGACGAATAATTAGTTTACTTTGTTGTGTCGGCTAATACCGATCGAGCCTCGTCCTTCTCTTTTTCGCACCTTCTTTGTTCTTTGTCTCCATCCAAAGGCCAAAGGTTGGTGGCTCTTTAATCCAAGAAAAGGCTTTTCCTTCATTACCGATCTTCCATCGTCTATTTATGGATGGAAGAACCAATTCTTTTTGTTCCTCTTCTCTTCCCTAGGGCTTCCTTCATGCTGGGGTGATCTAAAGATCGGCCCAACAAGAACAGTTGGATGGAGGTCGACGATCGAGAGGATTTCCACTGACTGAAAGATATGGCGGTTCCACCATAGAGAGAGCTGATGACCAAACAAGCTCTCTACGATGCCGGCCTTAATTCGATCACCACTTTAGGTATAGCATAATTGATCACTTTATTTTTCTTAGTTGTTTTAAATTGTACTGACTTTCTTGTTCCAATTACAGCTATACAGCTGTGGGCGCGAGTATCGACCGTCGATATTCGTCAGCATGCTGCCAAGAAGAAGGCAGCAGCATCCAAAGCTGGATCCTTCCAACCACCGAAGAAGGATCAGGCTCCTACTTTATCGATAAGAGAATTTGACGTACCATCAACATCGATTTTTGAGCCGATTTTGGCACTGTCGGCCCGACAGTGCTTCTTGAAGTACTGTCCATTGAGGGTGGGTGGCAAAAGAAGACGGAGCTATTGTAGCACCATCGGTAGCTCCACCAACTAAGATTCGGGCTGAGGTTCCTCCAGTGGAACCCTTCCGGATGCAGTCGAGCTCTGATTTCTCCATATTTTCAAATGCGGGGCTACCGACAGAAGATCGGGGGAAGGCACCGACGACTTCGACAGATGATGGATCATCGATGAGTCACACTGTTCATTTTGACATCAGAGTTTCTGAGGATGAGTCAGCTTTGGCCAATCCGGCATTGGCCAAGCGACTCATCGAAGCTACTTTTTTCCCAGCTGATCGAGAGAACAGAAAGAACAGAATCATCGTCGAGATGTTTTCCTCTATCTATCCGTTGATACTCGGGGTAAGTTTTTCCTCGCACCTTTTTTTTTGATCTGGTCCGACTTATCTTCTGCTTGCAGTTGGCACATGACATGTTCGACTTGAAGGTCGGCTACCGAAATATTGCCAACTTCCGTCAGACATGGATGGATAAAATGACGGCTGCCAATGCTGAGAAGGTGGCTGCCCTTGAACAACTTCAGACGACGACCGAGCGGGAGGTGAAACTTCAGGAGAAAGTCCCTCGTCTGACCGCCGACCTTCAATCTTCTGGAGCTGAACTTGAGTCGGCTTGTCAAGGCATCTTGTCTCTTGAGTCGAGGATCAAGAGCAAGAAGCATTCTATCCATCGACTTCGAAGAGAGAGGGATGGGTGCATCAGCGAACTCGAAGCCAAACGTAGAAGATATCGGGCCACCCTGAAAAGGTTGGCACTGGCCGATGATGAATCGGCTTCCACAAGAGCTAACGCAGAGCTAGCGAGAGCGGAAGTAGAGTCAGCAAGGGAGGCTCTGAACCATACCATCGAGAACTTCAAGAATTCAGAAGAGTTCAAGGAAGAGATTCTCGAAGGCGGGTTCACCTCTTACTGTGTCGAGTACGAGGATGGTCGAGATGCAGTCTGAAAGTTGTACTCAGATCTTGACTTGAGTAGCATCATCCCTCCCATCCTGAAAGATGGAGCTACTGAAGAAGCCGTGCCGACTGAAGATGGAGCACCGACAGCATCAGAAATTGTTCAAGTCTCCGATGCTACACCGGAGCAAAGAGATGGAGATGGCGACTGATGATCGATGTAATTTTTGTGTTCTTTTGTACTCAAAAATTTATAACCAGACTTCGGTCTAATTTTGTAACTTTCTTTTCAATGAATGAATGAATGAATTTATCAAATATAGACTCTTTTCTTTGTATATTTGCAATGTTGTAGAATTATTTTTCAATTACCGAATATCGATCGATAAGTCAAACATCTGATAGTAATTATAGGATTCATTCGTTAATCGAACATCCATTGATGTACTTAAATATTAGGATAAGTGATAATAAATCGAATATCTTTTGTTCAACCTTAGTCGGGTTTAGTACATTAGGTTATTTGATAATCAGTGAAAAGCCGAATATCCTTCGACCGACCGTAGTCGAGTCGGTATAATTTCAATTCGATCTGGATCGTACTGGCATAGCATTCTGCTTAGTTAAGACTAAGTCGGTATAATAGTCATTCGACTAGGGTCGACTTTTACAGTGAAAAGCCAAGATATGTTCGGTACCGAGATACAATCGGTATTTTGATTTTTACAATGAAAGCCAAAATATAGTCGATATATTGATTTTTACAGTAAAAAATCAAAATATAATCGATAGGAATTGATCGTCTATTTATCGGTTTAAGCTTACTTTGTAGTTTACTGAAACTTATGATTCTGAAATCCAATATTTCATTCTGAATAATGTGCACACGAATAACTTTATTAATAATACATTTTCATGTTGTCAGCATTTCATGTTCGGGGGATGGTTACTCCCTCTAGAGTTTCTAGCCGATATGCGTCCGGTCTAAGTATTTTGGTTATCCTGTAAGGTCCTTCTCAGTTTAGAGATAACTTTTCCTAATCAAGAGATCTTGAGACTTCTGCTTTCCTTAGGATCAGATCTCCAGAACGGAAGACCTTCGATTTAACTTTTGCATTATAATACCGAGCTACCCTTTGGCGATAGGCTGCCATTCGAATTTGA
>KE504691.1:779596-790126 GCA_000441515.1 Elaeis oleifera | reverse complement strand
ACCGGATATAGTTCTTCCACCCAGAGCTCTTTAGCTTCATTCAATCTGATTTTGAGTCCATGCAGAATCATTCGGTTGGTTACCTCCACCTTTCTGTTGGATTGTGGATGGCAGACTGAAGTAAGTTTGTGCATAATGTAAAATTTTGTATAAAATTTTTTGAAATTCTGATTGTCGAATTACCGACCATTGTTAATGATGATGATGTGTAGTAAATCGAATCTGTATATAATTGATTTCTGAATGAAGTCCTCCATCTTGCTCTCAGTGATTTGTGCCAGAGGTTCAGCTTCCACTTATTTAGTGAATAATCGATGGTGACCACTATGAACTTTCTCTGACCAAATACTGGAGGGAAAGGACCAAGTATGTCAATCTTTCATTGTACGAAGGGCCATGGCGCAACAATTGATGTCAACTGACTTGTCGGTTGGTATTGTATATTTGCATATCTCTGACATGGTTCACACCTTCGAACAAGTTCAGCTGCATCTTTCTTCATAGTGGGCCAATAGTATCCTTGTCGTAGGATCTTGTAAGCTAGAGATTTGCCCCTCAAGTGATTTTTACAAATCTCTTCGTGGACCTCTCTGAGTGCATAGTCGGCATCTGTTGGTTCCAAACACTTCAGTAAGGAAAGAAGAACGATCTTTGTATAGATGACCATTCATTAAAATGTATTGAGAAGCCGTCCATCTAAGTCGTTTGACTTCTGAGAGATCCGTAGGGAGAGTTCCATCAGTTAAGTACCGGACAATCAGATTCATCTAGCTTGGTTCATCAGTAATTTGTAGCACTTCCTCGACTTTATCGATACTCGGCTGTTCCAAATATTCGAAGAATGTCCGACCCAGTGAGTTGAAAAAAAAGGTTGCAAGTCGTGAAAGTGCATCGGCTCGAGCATTTTCTGTCCTTGGGATGTGAAAGATTTTAAAATACTTTAATGTTGAAGTTAGATCTTTCACCTTCTGAAGATACTTCATCATAATAGGATCTCGGGCTTCAAACTCATCCTTAATCTGTTCAGCAATCAGTTGTGAGTCGGTGAAGATCTTCAGACTATCGATATCAAGTTTCTTAGCAATTTTAAGCCAGCTAAGAGTGCTTCATATTCGTCTTGATTATTCGAAACTTTGAAATTAAATCGAAGGACATATTCAGTTATAACCCTCTCAGAATTGGTGAGGATGAGACCAGCTCTGCTGCCTTGTGCATTAGATGCTCCATCAATATGTAGACCCATGCCGACATTAAGTCGGGCTCGGGAGTTGCGGCCTGCTTCATTTTGTCATCGGCTTCATCTTCAGATTTATTATCAGGTATTATACATTCAACGATGAAGTCGGCTAAAATTTGTATCTTCATTGATGAACGTGGACGATATTGTATATCAAATTCATCGAGTTTTATCGCCCACTTTGCCATTCGACTCGATGTATCAGGTCGATGTAGGATTGTCTTCAATGGCTGATCCGTCAGGACAACAATAGAATATGCTTGGAAGTATGGACGAAGTCGTTGTGATGATATGATCAGAGTATAGATCATCTTCTCCGCTCTTGAATATCTCACTTCAGTATTGTGAAGTACTTTTCTAGTATAGTAGATTGATCGTTGAATTCGATTTTCATCCTCTTGGACAAGCACCGAACTAACTGCTTCCATCGATGTCGTCAAGTAGAGATATAAAGTTTTTCCAACTTTTGGCTTTGTAAGCAGTGGTAGAGATGTCAAATATCTTTTTAGATCTTCCAAGGATTGTCGATACTCGTCTGACTATATGAAGTCATTTGATTGTCTCAAGGTCTTAAAGAAAGGCAAGCATCTTTTTGCCGACCTTAATATGAATCGATTGAGTGCGGCGATCCTTCCGATGAGCTGTTGTATCTCTTTTTTGAAACTAGAATGCTTCATATTGATGATAGCTTTTATTTCTCAGGATTGGTTTTGATTCCTCGTTGGGACATAAAAAATCCGAGAAACTTCTCAAAAGTTACTCCGAACATACACTTTGTCGGGTTCAACCTCATCTGATGTCGTCGAAGTATGCTGAAGGCTTCTTCTAGGTCCCGAATATGATCAGTAGTTTGAAAATTTTTTACCAGCATATCATCCACATACACTTTCATATTTCGTCCGATCTGTGTTTTGAAGATTTTATTGACTAGCCGTTGATATGTGGCTCCAGTATTTTAAACCAAAGGTATTACTTTATAGCAGTATATGCCTTTGTCGGTTACAAAAGCTGTATGCTCTTCATCTTCGGGTGCCATCCGAATCTGATTATAACCTGCAAAGGCATCCATGAACTTAAGAGTCGGTATCTTGAAGTCGCATCAACTAGTTGATCAATTTTTAGCAAAGAGAAACTGTCATTCGGACAAGCTTCATTCAAATTTGTGTAGTCGATGCAGATTCTTCATTTTCTATTGGCCTTTCTCACCATCACTATATTGGTGAGTCAATCAAGATAGGTAGCTTCTTTGATGAAGCCAGTCACGAGGAGCTTGTTGACCTCTTCATTGATGATCTTCTGCCTTTCAGGAGTAAAAGAGCTTTTCTTTTGTCTCACCGGCTTAACCTTTGGTTCAATATTTAGCCAATGGGTTATTACTTCTGGAAGAATGCCTCGCATATCAATAGCCGACAAAGTAAAATATCGACATTTATCTTGAATAGATTTATTAGTTGCTGCCGCTCCGGATCAGACAGCTGCATCCAATTTGGACCGTCTACTCAAGATCTTTTTTTTTAATAGGATGAAAATCAGTTATTCGGCTGGTTCACCCCTCTCTTCATTTTTCTTTGATCCAATTTATCGACGGATAAAGAGTCTTCGAGTTCATTATTTGTGTGAAACTAGGAAGCAGTGTCGGATAAGTTGTTGATCTCCACGCATCTCTCCGATTCTATTTTTTGTCGGAAATCGGACTAGTAGATGATAAGTCGAGACTATTGCTCTCAAAGCATTCAGTCCAGATCGTCCGAGTATGGCATTATAAGTCGAGAAAACTCAGACAACCGTGAATGTCACGATAATAGTACTCTATTGTGGTTTAGATTCTGTGGTTAATGAGAGAGTGATTTTTCCTCCATAGTGACTGCATCTCCTGTGAAACCAACTAATGACGTTGAAACTCTTCTAAGTCGATCAGTCGGTAGTCGCATTCGAAAGAAAGTTGAGTAAAATAAAACGTCCGTAGAGTTTTCATTATCCACTAAATTTTTTTTTATATCATAATTAACTATCATTGCTGAGACGATGACAATATCATCATGAAAAGTTTGAATTCTCCAAATATTTTTTTCTAAAAAATTATTATATTGTCGAGTCATCATTTCTTCACCGATTCTTCTTCGAAAGTTGCCCCCCAGTATGGTCGTGCGAAGATCATGTTGATTACTCCTATAGTCGGCCGATTGTTGATAGTCTTCTTAGTTTGTGACTGAAGTTGTCGGTCAGCAGGAGGTTGAGTCGGTTGATCCCTTCAAAATTTTCTGAGGTAGTCTCGTCGGATCAAGGCTTCTATCTCGTCTCTGAGTTGGATGCACTATTCGGTATCGTGACCATGATCATGATGGAACTGATAGTACTTCTTCCTGTCTTAGCCCTCAACGGTGCTTTCATTAGTGGGAGGTGTCGTAAGTACTCCTCTCTTTCGATCTCTATCAGGATCTGCGCATGGGGAGCAGAGAAAGGAGTGTAGGAGTCATACCTGCTATAGTTGTTCGGCTTCGGACTCCATCGTCGAGGTGAAGCTCTTTGTTGATAGTCGGTCTACTTGATTCGGTCAGAGCTTCACTTTTCTTCTGTTTCTTTTTCTGACCTTTTCCATCTGTTTGGCGTCGGTCAGAAGCAGCTTCATCCGCGTGAATGTACTTGTACACATGCTTCAGAAGTTCAATATAGATCTGAGGGAGAGTTTTATCGAGAGAGTAAGTAAATCTGGATCCCCTCAGATCCCTTTTTATGGCCGATATAGCCATGCCTTCATTGAAATTTCTGACCTCAAGTGTGGCTGTATTGAAATAAGCCACAAAGTCTCTCAATATCTCTGTCTCACCTTATTTGATTGAGAAGAGACTGTCGAATATCCGTGACAGCCTTCGGCTTGTGTTGAAGTGGGTCAAGAAAAATGCTCAAGCTACTCGAAAAGTTAATGCTCCGCGATTGAAGCTCGGAGTACCAAGCTCGAGCAGCCTTTAGAAGAGTTACCGAGAAGCCAATGCATAAGAGGACATCGGTTACCCCTGGATCATCATGAGAGCCTTATAGCTCTCTAAGTGGTCGATCGGATCGATGGAGCCATCGTATGACTCTATCTGCGGCATCTTGAATTGAGAGAAAATCGGTTCATCCAAGATGCGTCGAGAGAGAGGCTGGGCAGTGTGAAAGTCATAGTTATTGGAAGACTTCCGACCTTTCACTTGAAATCGGATGAGCTGACGATCAATTTCTCAGAACTTGCATTCATAATCGTCAAGCCACCATTGCTGAGAAACTCTGGGGGTGGAACCGCCTGAAGAGCTTGAAGAAGGAGAAGCAGAAGGCATCCACGGCCGTTTCTCCTTCTTAATACTGTGTGCATGAGAAAGAGAGGGAGAACGCTGCGAATGGTGGATGGCACGATGAGAGTGCCGAGAATGTGGTTGTCCGTCTTGATGAAAGTGTCGAGACGATCGCTTCGGAGATGAAGGTGAGCACTGCGGAGGACGGCGACTGTACCTAGACGGCACTGATCGAGCCACTAGTTGCTCCACTGGCAGCTGCTGCTGCTACTGGGTTTGTTACTATTGGAGACTTTGAACCGTCTCCGTCAAAACTTTCATTTGCTGCATGAGTATAGCAATCTATGCATCCGTGGTAACCACAGGATGCGAGGAACTAGGCTCTACCACCGGAGGTGGGGAGGAATATCTTTCCAGTGGAAGACTGCCTCACCGATCTAGTCGAATGCTGAGCTCTGGTTCTTGACATGGTTGATTGTAGTCGCACCCTATCTGGCATGCCAATCTGTTGCGGCCAACTCCCTATCACTTGTCGTCGGTGAAGAGCACCTACAAGCCAAAGTCCTTACAGACCGGAGTTGTGTTCGGTGGAGACCCTCTGATACTTAAGTCAGAGAGGGGGTTGGTGAATAGCTAATAAGAATGTTGAGAGTGGCAGAGTTTTGTTCCAGAATTGCCTTATCTATGTTGCTCGTTTACCTCCCTTTTATACATGATTCTGATATAACTATCGAGCACGTGGTCTCGCTTTTTATGACGCTAGATTATCGAGCCATAATCATGGAGTTAGTGGACCGTTTATTTTCATTAATGGCCGTAACACATAGTCGATAATCGTTCATAATGATTAGAGTATGTTGAGCAGATAGGTCGACTATATATCGATAATACTGATAAGTCGGTAGAGATAAATCGGTAGAAGATGCGAATGTGCATCGGCTGGTACCTCTGATATGTCGATGATCTTCGGTTGGGAGTTAACCAAATTGTTAGCTGATGGTTGATAATAGTCGACTATCGGTCGGTTAGTCAATTGTGAGTCGGTGTAATGTGCTTATGCGGCCGATGTAGAGTCAGAGTCGGGGTTGGTTGACTTGTCCCAATATAAGGCATTCTCTTTCTTTCTCATTTGCAGCACATAGCGATATATACTATATGATCATATGAAACACACTAAATATATAATCGGATGATACATATTATAAAATTTTTGATATACATCCAATAGCGATTCAATACATATCTACAGCTAAATTGATATATAGTTTATCAAACTTAGTTTCACTAGTATAGAATATATGACTTGCTGATATACAGCTAACAAAATATTTATTCAGTGTCCCAATACACACTTCTAGATAAAGCGATATATAGTTTTAAATATAGCATTCATCAGTACACAGTATATGAGTAAATGATATACATTAGATAGCTCATTGATATATATTGGAAGCTTTTTTGATACATATCCAATAAAAATCTGATATATATCCAGTAATAATTTAATACACATCTACAGATAAATTGATACATAGTTTATCAAATTTAGTATTTATTAATATACAGTATATGATCAGTTGATATATATCTAGCAAAATATTCATCCAGCATCCTAAAACACACCTCTAGGTAAAGCAATACATAGTTTTCGTAAATTTTTAGATGCAAAGATCTTAGAAAAGAAGAAAAATTTGAAAGAGAAGAAAGAACTCGAGGCGTATATTGGATCGTTATTGGCTGTGTATAAAAAAAGCTTACAGTATGTATTAATAAGCTATTTAGTGTGTATTATTTGCTCATACACTGTGTGCTAATAAATACTATGTTTTAAAAATTATGTATCGCTTTATCTAGATGTATGTATTAGGATATTGGATGAATATTTTACTAAATATGTATCTACTATACTATAAAAAATCTGAATTACCATTGCTAATAGTCATTTTGCCGTCGCTATATTAGCGACGGCACAGCGCCCCATTGCTAATTAGTGGTCAAAACAACTCTAGTCGCTAATTGTCACTATTAGCGATGGATATTTAGCCATCGCTAATAATAACTATTAGCGATGGTATTTGTGACGACTAAATTCTGTCGCTGTTTATTTTTTATTTTAAATTAAATTTAAAAAATTTAAAAAATTAGCGACGGCTATTTTGTCGCTAATACCATCAGTAATAGTTAATTTATTTTTTAAAAAAATTTATAATAATATTTTTAAAATTATTTTAATTAATCACAATCAATTATGGTTCCTAACATCTATTATAATTAAAATTTAAAGATAATATGACAATCACAAATTAAAATTAATTATATTATATTAAAATATAAATTATATAATTTATAAGTAGTATCAAAAAATATAATATATCAAATAAAAAAAATCAGGTCTGATCCTTCTCATCCTCCTCATCCTACTCCTCTCCAGCAGTTGGTAGATGAGAGCCGGATGTTTCAGTACCCTGAAATAAAGAAAATAAATATTATTAATAAGTTTCGATACGAAGGTGTATCTTTCGATATGGAGATGTATCTTTCGATATACTTCTCTGATTCTCGAACAGATTGTTCTTACTATTTCATTCGATGATACGGAGCTATAGATATCTCCAGTCCATCAATTGGATGATTAGATTGAATTTTTAGCCCCTAAATCTTCTTCCCCAACTCAAGCCTAAATATGTGAAGCTTCTAAATATGAAAACTTAAAACAAGTAAAAGAGTTTACTAATAGAATTACCTGATGTGATGGTTGGATAACAAGCCCAACTGGTTGCGCAATTACAGATCTCAGAGAAACTCCACGACCATTTTGTGGATGGCATCCTGAAAGCTCTAAGATCGCTGGCTCAGAAGCCTCTGGACGACCTCCTCCGCATGCGCATCGCTCCAAGTCTACGATGTCGAGGCCTGTGAGGAGGTCGAAAAGTATCGAGTCGCTGGAGGGTTGAAGCTGTGGCCAAATCCTATAACTCAGCTCCTACTCACCCCTTCGGTGGCCCTGAGCCATCCCTCAAAGTCAAGGAGGGGCTAAGTGGATGGATCATCGCCATGCCGTGCAACGACATACTCCGTATAATCCGCCTACACAGTTCAAAAATACATTAGTTCTAATATATATATCAGATCTTGTAATAACTTAATAAATATAATTTGAAATTCTTATCGCGATCTGTCGCAACCTAAAATCTAAGTAATCACCAGTCCTCCTAGACTGGTGTAGCCTCCCACAACTACAGCTGGCCTGATGGATGATCCGACTGTCATATCTACAATAAGTAAATAATAAAATTAAATTAATTAAAGCATATATATATAAGAGTTTTACAATTTTAGTAAGTATTTTGGTATAGATTTTTTATCAGTCTATCGACCACAACATGTGTGCCGACGGAGCCGTCCGTGTGCCTGATTGGATCTTGCTGAACGATCTGATTCTGTCGGACCCTCTGCCGCCTATTGGTGTATTCCTCACTGCTCTACTGGTCGCAGAGGGCCTTCTATATGTCTGTCCGCATCCAGTTATCTCTATAGGACCTTCAGTCTGATGATGACTGAAAATCAGAATGCTCGATGGCGGACTACCTAAAGACTGTGTAGTCCATCTTGAAACCGACGTATGGCCATCTGCTCGAAGATCCGATGGCCAGCCTCCTCATCCTGAGGAGTCTCAAATCGATAGTAATCCTGCAAGTAGAAATAACTGTGTATTAATAAATAGAATACAAACCTACAATAAATTAAAATTAAACATTCTAACTTACCAGAAACATCTCTCATGCTGTATCACGAGCCTCCGATGGCCAATTAGAGAACTCATTCATCAGCCCCAGCATTAATCGTCGGATGACCCCAGTAACCACACGAGGCACGAAGGTTTCTCTAAATATACTGCAAAATTGATTTTGAACAATAAATATTAATCTTTAAAATGATTAAATTTTAAACATATTCAGTGAAGATATAGTACTTACGAGTGGCTCTAAATGTGGATGAGCTCTCAATCCTCTGATCGAGTTGGAGGTGCCATAAGCCGAACGGGTCCTCTACCACTTCGCTGATTCTGAGAGCCGGACGCTGCTGCATATAAGTGTGGGGTCACTGATGACCTCACATTGTCCGAATCTAAGAGTATCAAGACATCATAAGAATATTATATTAGATAATAAAAGATAAATAATATAAAAAGAATATCTAAAGTATCAGAGTTTACTACATGGTATGGGTGCTGCAGAACCATATGAGCTGGCTGTATGAGAGCTCTCTTCTCCAGAGCTCTCTCTTCGACTATGATGGGTTCGGCCTTGAAAAGATATGGTCTATAATCTTTGAAAAGATATGGTTTATATTCTCTGAAAATAAAATAACTATATATCATATTAAATTAATTATGTACCAGAATAAAATAACTATATATCATATTTATTTAACTGTATATCATGATACCTTAACTTTGTACCACATTCATAAAGTAACATGATATTTGTATGCTTGGAGTAGGGATACCTTAACTTTGTACCATATTCATAAAAGTAGACCAACATATTATCATATACTGCTGGATGAGAATCATTTTCTGCTGATACATTATAGATGCTAACTAACAATCTTACATAACATCTGATCTTTCTGATAGAGGATCGACATCGGTTGATGGATCTAGGGATAGGTCTGCCACAAATTAAGGATAACATTAAAAAGTTATATATAAGCTGCAATGCAAGATTTAATTATACAATTATGGATGATAATGCAAGATTTAAAATGATATATTTTGTTAGCCAATAATCCAATGGTCAGTGAATAAGTTAATTGAACTAAAAAGCTATTGTAATTGAAAAAGAAGAAGGCTCAGATCTACCATTGAGAAATAAGACATTGCAAGTTCCTCTGTACCTTTAACCTTGAAGTGGCTACAAACGGTTGTCTGTAATATAATAGACCATCCAAGCTTGTCCTGCAATTACAACAATAAGAACAAAAATGAATTACCTTCATCGATCTCTCTCTAGACTCTTTAGGCACATCTTGCACAGGCAGTCATCATAGCCTTCTCGAGCCCCCCACCCTACCCGAGTCTAGTTCGAAAACTAGAAGCAAAAATTTTTTTAAAAAATAAAATAAAACTTAAAATAGCACTTAAATCAGAGAATAACAAAGTAAACAAGGGAAAGAGGAAAAGAAGAAGACTCAGATCTACCATTGAAAAATAGAGCATTGCAAGTTCCTCTGAACCTTTAACCATGAGGTGGCTACAAGCAGTTGTCTGCGATGTAACAAATCATCCAAGCTTATCCTGCAACTACAACAATAAGAACAGAAATACATCACCTCCATCGTTCTCTCTCTAAACTCTTTAGGCACATCTCGCACAGGTAGTCATCATAGCCTCTCCGAGCCCCTGACTGCCTCCCCGAGCCCCCCACCCTATCCGAGGTCAGTCCGAAAATTAGGAGTATAATTTTTTTAAAAAATAAATAAAATTTAAAATAGTACTTAAATTAGAAAACAACAAAGTAAACAAGGGAAAGAGGAAAAGAAGAAGGCTCAGATCTGCCATTGAAAATACGGTATTGCAAGTTCCTTAAAACCTTTAACCATGAGGTGGCTGCAAGCGGTTGTCTGCGATGTAACAGACCATCTAAGCTTGCCCTGCAACTGCAACAACAAGAATTAACATGCATCACCTCCATCGATCTCTCTTTAGACTCTTTAGGCACATCTCGCACAGACAGTCATCATAGCCTCTCCGAGCCCCCGACCGCCTCTCCAAGTCCCCCACCCTTACTCGAGGCCTTAGCACGCAAGGCATGCCCCGGCCTCATGTTTGGAATGCAGCCCGACACCTTCTCTCAATCCGAGTGCTCTACAGGTCGAGACCCAAGTCTCGTACTTTGATTAATTAATTAATTAATTTATTTTTAATACCCAATTATACTTAATTAAGATAATTAAATAAAATAACTTTAGTGACGGTATTAGCTGTCGCTAATACTCACAACAGAAGGTGGGCTCTGC
>KE504691.1:724728-739957 GCA_000441515.1 Elaeis oleifera | reverse complement strand
GAGAGAGAGAGAGAGAGGAGGTGCAAGAGAGAGCAAAGAGTGGAGGGAGATCGAATAGGAGAAAGAGGAGAGGAGAGAGAATAGAGAGAGGAGAGAGGAGAGAGGAGAGGCGAAGAGAATGTATAGAGATGGGGTGGTAGAGTGAGGAGCAAGAGATCCAGAGGGGAGAGAGCAGAGAGGGAGGAGAGAGGAGAGAGATTGGGTGATAGAGAGGATAGAGGAGAGGGAAAGCAGAAAGGAGAGAGGGACATAAGCATTGTGAAGCTGCAATTGATCTTATAGTTGAAATTTGATATGATAGTTTATATATAAATAGATTTATTATGAGCCTAAAGTCTAAGGTCAGTTTAGATCACATATTGGCTATGATGGACTCATTCATATATGTGTTCATTATTTCATATGAGATGGAAAGAGAAGAGGGTTTGTCGTTCCTTTTGTCTCTTGGTGAGAGTGCAATAGATATAATGGACCTGTATTAGGCTCATAAAAATTTCTTTGTTGCTTTTCAATTATTATTGTATTGAGTCTCATGTTGGTTAGGTCAGTTTAATTGTCAAATTATATTGATATGTAGAATTTGATTGATCCAATTATAAGATACTAGTGCAAAGTTAGGATAAATCAAAAAAACATATTTAGAAAATCATTAGTGAATTTGATTTGTGATAGAGGAAGTTATTAGAAATTATATTGATATATAGAAATATTCTCTCTTTAGTAATTCATAAGATCACTAACATCTAACATGAACTTGCCAATTGAACCAGTTGACACTATTTACTATAATATTAATAATCTTTTTCTAAGTTGCTATAAAGTAGAGTTTGATAATTGATACTATAAAAATATGATAGAAATACAATATTACTTATAATGTTAAAGAAAGGACTTATTTAATCGATCCAAATGGATCATCAACTCGATATGGATTGCTTTAGCCATTACAATATTCAAAAAGATTATCAGATTTGATGTAGACTACTTATTATAGGTATTCAAGAAGACCATCATCCTCATTGTAGACTACTGCCACTATGAGTATCAAAAGGATCACTAAACTCGATGCAGGTCACTTTGGCCACCATGAGTATTCAAGAGGATCATTAAACTTAAATGTGAATCACTTTCGTCACTATGAATATTCAAGAAAATCATTAGATTTGATGTGGATCACTTAATCATTATTGATTTGCAGAAGAATTGCCAAACTCAATATAGATTATTTTAGCTATTATGGATATCTAGAAGAATCATCAAACTTGATGTAGATCACTTTAGCTACTACGAGTAGGACTAGATAGAGTCTAGATTTAAGAGCAACAACATCAAGAAACCCATGTGCCAAATTTCTTGAGACCATAACTTAGTGATATGATATCCGATCGAGATGATTTATTTTAAAAATAGATATCTTTTTGAGATATACAACTTTGAGCGAACTCCCTATATGGTTGAATTTGGTCAAAATTTCATTATTTGGGCCTTAAGATGGATTGATCAAACTAAAACTTTTCTTTTCGAAAAAGATTTTCAGTAAAGGTTATCTTTTAATCCATAAAAAATTAGATAAAATGATAGAAGGTAGAGGTGATATACAAATTGAGATCTATCTTATACAGGATTATAGTATTTTTATGATTTATTATACTAATCATTTTTTTAAAGACATAGTCTTATTCAAACTAAGAAGAGAATCCAATCCAAATTATTCAAAGGTAGATATCCTTCTAAAAGCTAGGAAAAGGAATCCAATCCAAATTATATAAGAACCGATTTCACTATTATAAATAGGACTATATATCTTAATTTATGAGGTTAGAAATCAATAAAGAAAGCGGACTTAAGCCTTATTTTCGAAATTTTTTCATGTTCTTCTAGCTTTTTTCTTGTGAGATTCAAGGTGAAAGGTTGAGGAAAATCTTCTTTTTCTTGACCTGATCATTAATTCATCCAAGCTTGTTGTGGTCTAACAAATTAATTTGGGTGATCATAATTTTTTTTTATTATCATCTCATTATCCATATTGGAAAATTTTAAATCATTTTACATGTCATATTTCAACTTTAGAAAATAAAGCGTGAGATACAACAAAATTATGAGCATGGACTTTGTCAACTTTTCTTGTAATGTGAACATTCTGATTTGACATTCATGGCTGTATGGCATATTTATATAGACTACACATTTATTATGATATTGCATGGTGTAGATATATTGACAAATAAGTTTGATGCTCTTGTCATTTTAGAGTAGATAGAGTAGATAATTAAAAGTTTCTCATAAATCTTTTCACTAAACTCATATTTGTCTATAAGTATTGCTAATTTAGACTACTGAACCGGATATTTATCTAAAATATTGATCCTATGATTGATTTTGATGATTACCAAATTTTATATAATTATGATTCTAATCATGTATTTCAAAGTTGGATGTAAGATTTTTCAAGTATCCAAAATAAAAATTTATCTTAAGGGCAAATCCTCTCAAGAAATCAAGCTAAAATACTTAAAAGAATAAGTTCTTACAAATTTGGATGGCTTATTATGAAGAAAATGAAATTGAAAGAAGCAAATATCATTTAAAAGTATTGAAACCAAAAATTTAAGTTTAGGAGGCTAAAATATGAAAAAAAATGAATATTGAAAGGTTTGGAGCCGACTTTGAAAGATTTTGAGTCGATTCTGATATATTGGAAGAAGAGTAGCATAGGTCTAAATCAATTCAATTTCAATTCAAACCGACTCTCTTAGAGAAGATAGAAACTGTATTTTCAGGATCCCTACTCGAGCCAACTCGATTTCAATCCAAGCCGACTTGCCTGCAAATCAAGCCGACAGTCGCTCATAAATTCTACCGACATATGGCTGGCTAGTCAACTCAGACATATCATAACCGTCACGAATGGTTACCGACTGCATATCACGACATAATCAGTGAAAATTAATGATTCACTACGTGATTATGGCCCAATGATTTAGTGTCATAAAATACGGGACCACATCCGACGATTACGAAAACCTCATCTATAAAAGGAGGCAAGAAAACAAGGCTGGTGAGCCAACTTTGGGCCAAAACTCTGCTACTCTTCTTACATTCAACTCCTATTTATCAATTTTTCTCTCTGACTTAGGCATCGGAGGGTCTCCATCGGACATAAATCCGGTCTGTGTGGACATTGTCTTGCAGGTGTTCGTTCTCGATGACAGACGACGGAGAGTTGGCCACAACAGATTGGCACGCCAGGAAGGGGATGAGATTGTATTCACTATGAAAAAATTAGGACCCAGCATTCTACTACAACCGGATCGACGAGACACTATTCCCATCGAAAGAGATTCCTCCCCTCCTCCAGTAGTAGAGCCTAGTTCCTTACGTCCTGTGATCACCACGGACGTCAGATCGCTGCACTTGTGCAGCAGATGAATGTCCTCATGGAGACAGTCAAAAATCTCCAACAGCAACAAATCCAGCAGCAACAGCCACCAGCGGAGCAACCGATGGCACAGTCAGTGCCATCCAGGCATAGCTGCCGTCATCCACGACGATCACCGTCTCCTTCTCTGAAGCGACCGTCTCAGCTTCCCCATCGAGACGAACAACGATATTCTCGACACTCTCGACGTGCCACTCATCATTCTCGATGTTCTCCCTCTCCTTCCCATCTCAATAGTATTAGGAAGGAGAAAAGACCGCGAACGCCCTTCGTGTCTCCTTCAAACTCGTCGGGTGATTCTACCCCCAGAGTTTTCCAACGATAATTCGATGATTATGAATGTAAATTCCAAGAGATTAATTGCCAACTTGCTCAGCTTCAAGTGGAAGGTCGAAAATCCTCCAACGACTACGACTTCACACCGTCCAACCACTTTTCGGCACATCTTGGACCAACCGAACCCATCTCGGTTCAAGATGCCTCAGGTGGAGCCATACGACGGATCCACTAACCCGATCGACCACTTTGAGAGCTATAAGACTCTCATGATGATTCAGGAGGCGATCGATGCCCTCTTATGCATCGGCTTCTCGATAACTTTTCGGAAAGCTGCTCGAGCCTGATATTCTGGGCTTCAGTCGGGAAGCATATATTCTTTCAGACAGCTAGAATATTTTTCGTGACTCACTTCAACACCAACCGAAGGTCGCCACGAACTTCTGATAGTCTCTTCTCGATTAAGCAAGGAGAGACTGAAATACTTCAGAATTTTATGGCTTGTTTTAATATGGCCACGCTTGAGGTCAAAGACCTCAATGAAAACATGGCTATCTCACCATAAAAAGAGGTCTGAGGAGATCTCGATTCATGTATTCTTTGGACAAGACTCTCCCCTGGACTTATGCCGAACTTTTGGAGCATGCATACAAATATATGCGCACAGACGAAGGAGCTTCTGATCGACGTCAGATAGAAGACAAAAGTCAGAAGAAGAAAAAATAGAAGAAGGGAGGAGCTCCGGCCGAATCAAGTCGGCCACCATCCAATAAGCGAGCTTCGCCCCGACGACAGAGTCCAAGATCGGATTACGACAGGTATGACTCCTATACTCCTCTTTCCACTCCTCGTGTGCAGATCCTTATGGAGATCAAAGAAGCGAAATATCTATGACACCCCCACCGATGAAGACGTTACCGAGGAACCACGATCGGAGGAAGTATTGTCGGTTCCATCGTGATCATGGTCATGATACCGAACAATGCATCTAACTCAGAGATGAGATAGAAGTCCTGATTCGATGAGGCTACCTCAGAAAATATCGGAGAGATCCATCGACTCAACCTCCTGCTGATCGATGACCTCAACTGCAAACTGAGGAAGCTGTAAATAATCAACCGACCGTAGAGGTGATCAACATGATCTTCGGATGACTGGATAGGGGGGAACTTTCGAAGAAAAGTTGACAAAACGATGACGACTCGATAATGTAATAATATTTTCAGAAGAAGATGTTCGGATAATTCTGACTCCCCACGATGATACTGTTGTTGTTTCGATAATAATAGCAAACTATGATGTAAAAAGAATCCTTGTAGATAATGAAAGTTCAACTGATGTTTGTTTATTCGATTTCTTCCGAATGCGACTGCCGACTGACCGATTCAGAAGAGTCTCGACGCCACTGGTCGGCTTCACAGGAGATGCTGTTACAGTGGAGGGAGAAATTTCTCTCTCCTTAACCGCTGGGATCGAACAACAACAGAGCATTATTTCATAACATTCACGGTGGTTCGAGTATCTTCGACTTATAATGCCATACTCAGACGATCTGGATTTAACGCTCTAAGAGCAGTGGTTTCGACATCCCATTTGTTAGTTCGATTTTCGATAAGATATGAAGTCGAAGAGATGCATGGAGATCAACAGCTCATCTGACGTTGCTTCCTTGTCTCCACCCAGAATAATAAACCTAAAGACTCTCTGTCTGTCGATAAATTAGACCAAAGAGAGAATAGGAGAAGGGTGAACCTACTGAACAACTGGTTTCTATCACGATTAAAGAAGAGGAGCCTGAGAAAATGGTCCAAATTGGATCACAATTATCCGACTCAGAGCGGCAACAATTAATAAAATTACTCAGAGCTAACGCCGATATTTTTGCTTAATCGACTACCGATATATCCGAAATTCTTTCAGAAATAATAACTCACCGACTTAACATCAACTCAAATGTTAAGCGGTGAAACAGAAGAAGCGACCTTTTGCTCCTGAAAGATAAAAGGTCATTGATGAAGAAGTCGACAAGCTTCTCGCAGCAGGCTTCATCAGAGAAGCTACATATCCCAACTGGCTTACCAATGTGGTAATGGTAAGAAAAGACAATGGAAAGTGGAGGATCTGTATCGACTATACTGATCTAAATGTAACTTATCTGAAGGATAGCTTTTCATTGCCAAAGATTGACCAATTGGTTGATGCAACCTCTGGCCACCGACTTCTGAGTTTTATAAATACCTTTGCTAGATATAATCAAATCCACATGGCACCAGAAGACGAGAAGCACACGACTTTTGTGACCGATAAAGGCATATACTGCTACAAAGTAATACCTTTCGGTCTGAAAATATCGATGCTACCTATCAACGGCTCGTCAATAAGATCTTCAAGACACAGATTAGACAAAACATGAAAGTATACGTGGACGACATACTGGTGAAGAGTCTCCAAACTTCAGATCATGTTCAGAACTTGGAGGAAGCTTTCGATACACTTCGACGGCATCGGATAAATTAAATCCGACTAAGTGTGTATTTGGGGTAACCTCCAAAAAATTCTTCGGATTTCTTATTTCACAATGAGAAATCGAGGCTAATCTCGAAAAGATCAAAGCTGTTATCGATATGAAGCATCCGAGTTTAAAGAAAGAGATACAATAACTCAATGGAAGGATTGCCGCGCTCAGTCGATTTATTTCTAGATCGGTCGAGAGATGCTTGTCATTCTTTAAAACTTTATGGCAGACGAAGGACTTCTCGTAGTCGGATGAATGCCGACAATCCTTCGAAAACTTAAAAAATACTTCGCTTCTCTACCTTGGCTCACAAAATCAAAGGTCGGAGAGATATTGTATATCTATTTGGCGACTTCAACAGAAGCAGTTAGTTCAGTGCTCATCCAGAAAGATGAGAACTGAATCCATCGACCAATCTATTACACCAGCAAAGTACTTTACAATGTCGAAGTCCGATAATCAAGAGCGGAGTAAATGATCTACACCCTAATCATATTGGCACAACAACTTCGTCCGTACTTCCAAACCCATCCGATTGTAGTTCTGATAAATCAGCCACTGAAGGTAATCTTACATCGACCTGACATGTTAGGTCGGATGGCAAAGTGGGCAGTAAAGCTTGATGAGTTTGACATTCAATATTGCTCACGACCGTCCATGAAGGCGCAAGTCCTAGCCGATTTTATCGCCGAATATACTATATCTGATAATAAGTTAGAAGATACAGATGATAATACAATAAAAGAGGCTACGACTCCCGATCGCGATCTAAGGTCGACCTGGGTGTTGTATATTGATAGAGCATCTAATGCACAAGGTAGTAGAGTCGGCCTTATACTCATAAATTTCGAAGGGGTAGTCACTGAATATGCCCTTCGGTTCAACTTTAAAGCCTCAAATAATCATACCGAATATGAAGCACTTTTAATCGGCTTGAAGATAGTCAAGGAGCTTGAGATCGACAGTTTGAATATCTTCATCGACTCACAATTGATTGCTGGACAGGTCAAGAGTGAATTTGAGACCCGTGACCCCATTATGATGAAGTACCTTTAGAAGGTGAAAGATTTTACGACAAGCTTGAAATATTTCAAAATCTTTCATATTTCAAGAATCAAAAATGCTCCAGCCGATATACTTTCAGGACTGGCTACTACCGCTTTCAACTCGCTGGGTCGGATATTTGTTAAATGCCTCAAACAGCTGAGTATCAATAAAGTCAAGGAGGTATTGTAGCTCACTATCAAACCAAGCTGGATGGATCTGATCGTTCAATACCTGATCGATGGGATCCTTCCTGCAGACTCCTCAGAGGCTAAATGACTTCGATAGATGGCCTCTCAATATGTAATAATGAATAGTTATCTTTACAAAAGATCATTCTCTCTCTGCTTGCTAAAGTGTTTGGGATCTACAGATGCCGACTATGCACTCAGAAGTACATGAAAGGATTTGTGAAAATCACTTGGGAGACAAGTCTCTGGATTATAAAGTTTTACGACAAGGATATTATTGGTCTACCATAAAAAAGATGCAGCTGAACTCATCCGAAGGTGTGAACTATGTCAAAAGTATGCAAATATACAACATCAATCGGTTAGTCAGCTGACATCGATTGTAGCATCATGGCTC
This sequence comes from Elaeis oleifera, assembly GCA_000441515.1. NCBI lineage: Eukaryota > Viridiplantae > Streptophyta > Magnoliopsida > Arecales > Arecaceae > Elaeis > Elaeis oleifera. The sequence goes on along the minus strand of KE504691.1, from coordinate 732,095 downwards.
TTCGTACAATGGAGGATTGACATACTTGATCCTTTTCTCCCGATATTTGGTTAGAAAAATTCATAGTGATCACCATCGATTACTTACCAAATGGGTAGAAGCCGAATCTCTGGCATAAATCATTGAAAGTAAGATGGAAGATTTCATTCAGAAATTCATCATTTACAGATTCGATTTGCCACACACCATCATCACCGACAATGGTAGATAATTTGACAACCAAAATTTTAGAGAATTTTGTGCGAAGTTTCATATTACGCACAAACTCACGTCGGTCGGCCATCCACAGTCAAATGGCGAGATGGAAGTAACCAATCGGACAATCCTGCACGGGCTGAAAATCTGACTGAATGAAGTCAAAAGACTTTGGGTGGAAGAACTATATCCGATCTTATGGACGTATCGAACGACTCTCCGCATACCGACTGAAAAATTCTCCTTCAATTTAGCTTATAGGATAGAAGCAATGATACTGCTCGAGATCAGATTGCAATCAACAAGGGTCAAACAATATAGTGAACCGAGCAACTCCGAATGTCAGAGAGCCGACTTAGTCTCCTTCCAGAACTCCGACAGCAAGCTCAATTCAGATGGCTACATATCAGCAAAGGATAGTCCAGTATTATAATGCAAGAGTCAAGCCAAAGGTCTTTCGATCAGGAGATTTGATCTTAAGAAAGCAGAAGTCTCAAAATCTTTGGATCAAGAAAACTATCCCGAACTGGGAAGGACCTTACAGAATATCTGAAACTCTTAGATCGGACGTATATCGGCTAAAAGCCCTCGAAGGATCGACGATTCTCCGTATATGAAATGTCGATAATCTGAAGATGTATTATCAATAAAGTCGTCAATATGTACATTATTTGAAATACAATCAGAATTTCAAAATTACAAGCCTTTGATAAGTTTTATCAACTACTGGCTATATATCGGCTTTCATTGCCAAAGCTGAGCTATCTGCTATACTTTGACATGAAGTTTATCTTAGTCTCCACTATAAAAGTCGAAGAATCAACTGCTTCGATGACGACTGTATTTCGGTTCTCTTACAAAAATCGGCATATCGACTACAATCTCAACTGACATCGACTACAGACTTTCACTACAAAAGTCGAACTACCGATTATACTTTGGTTCTCAATGTTGGCTTCTATTGTAAAAGCTGACTATAGTTGAAAGACTAATATGCCGATTTAGTCTCAACTAAGCGAAATAGAAATGTCAAAACGATCAAAAGTCGAATTGAAATTATACCGACATGGCTATAGTTGGTCGAAGGATATGCGGCTTACCATTGATTATCAAATGATTCGACGTATAAATTCAACCAAGTGTTGGGTATTAGATATTTGACTTACCATCAAAATACATCGAGGACTATGCGACCAACTGATATTCTACGAGTCTTATCGAATGATCGGATTATCGATCAATGTTCGGTGACTATTGTACATTGCAGACATTGCAGACATTCCAAAAATAAGAGTTCAAACTTAAAATATTTTATTCATTGTCAACAAAAAGTTACAAAATTAGATAGAAGTCTGACTACAAGTGTCAGACTACAAAAAAAAGGATAAAATACACCGACTAAGCTTCATCACCGTAATTGTTCCTTTGTTCGGGGTAGCATCATCGACTTGAACGATTTCGAGCCTGGTCGGTGCTTCTTCTTGTGTCGAAGCGGCTTCTTCTTCAACAACTCCATCTTTCAATCCTGGAGGGACGATGCTGCTCAAATCGAGGCTCGAAAATAATTTTTCGACCATATCTCGACTGTCTTCATATCCGACGCAATACGAGGCAAAGCTATTTTCGAGGATCTCTTTCTTGAATTCTTTCGAACCTCAAAAATCCTCAACTGCCCGACTCAGTGCTTTTCTTGCCAAGTCTACTTCCGTTTTTACCAAATCAACATCTACTCGAGCAGATGATAATTCTTTTCGATCATTGCCAACCTTCCAGGCTGGCCCGATGACGTTCACGTTCGGCTTCGAGTTCTTCGATGCATCTGTCTCGCTCTCGTCGAAGCCAGTGGATAGAGTGTTTCTTGCTTTTGAACTGTGACTTAAGAGCCGAAATAGCCTCGTGAACCGACTTAAGTTCGGCCCCCGAGGATGCCAAGTCGTCAGTTAGTCGAAAAATCTTCTCCTGAAGTTTGGCTTCCCGCTCTGCTGCCGACTTGAGTTGTTCAAGTGCAGCCACTTTCTCAGCATTGGCGGTTGCCACTTTATTCTTTCACGCACTACGGATATCGAAGAACTTCATGTAGCCGACCTCCAGGTCAGACATATCGTGGATCAACTGTAGATAGAAGATAAATCAGATTAAAATATTAAAAAAAAAACTTACCTTGATGATTGTCAAATAAAAGGCCAAAAATATCTCGACCACCGACTATTTTCTCCGACACTTTCGATCAGCCGGAAGAAGAGTAGCCTGGCACAGTCGCTTGGTCAGTATAGAATTAATCAAGGCCGATTCATCGACAGGCACTTGAAGGTCGAAATGAACCGTATGGCCCTCCGATGCAGCTTCTTCCACCGACGTCATCGAAGCTTTTCCTCGGTCTGTTGTCGATGGCCCCATATTTAAAGCGAGGGAAGCTTAAGCTTGACTAAGCCCAACTGAAGGAGCAACTGATATCATTTTGATAGTTTTCTTGCCTCGGTCCGAACCTCCTCTTGCCTCGGTCCGAACCTCCTCAGGTGGTAGGACTACCGATATCATTTTGATAGTTTTTCTTGCCGTCCTTTCTTCGAACGATGCAGCAGGGAGCACTATCAGAGCCGACAGTGCCAGGACTGGTTCAGGAACCGATGCCGATGGGGCATCGGGTTCCACAGCCAATGTTGAAATGCTGACTGGAGCTGGTGCTTGATGCCTTTTCGATGGTCGTGAAGGCCCGACCTCAGATGCTGCCCTCTTCTTGGCAGCGTGCTAACGAATGTCGGTATTTGACACTCTTACCCTCTGCTGTATGGTTGTAATTATAACGGAGGTCAGTACAATTCAACAAGTAAAAGAAAAGTCAGAAATAACCGACCAACTAAACTATATCTAGATGAGAAATCGAACTAAGACTAGTATCATAAAGGGCCTGTTCGATTACAAGCTCTTTCTATTTCGACACCGACATGTCTTTCAGCTGGTGAAAGTCCTCCTGGTCGTCGACTTCTACTCGGCTGTTGTCGTTGGGATCGGTTCGTGGATCGCCCCAACGAGAAAAAAATCTCAAAAAAGAGAAGAAGAAGCAAAGAAGCACTAGTTCTTCTATCCATAAATGGATGATGAAAGATCAGTAATAAAGGATAGACCTTTTCGGGGGGTGAAAAATCACCATCATCGGGCCTTTGGATGAGGTCGGAGGACAAAGAAGGCTCGAAAAAGAGAAGACGAGGCATGGTCGGTAACATCCGACACAGAAAATCAAAACTAATTATTAGCCGGACTGAGTTCGATGCCAGCTGAGCCGGACAAAGTCCGTAATAATCTAAAATATTTTGAATAAATTTGAGATCGAAAATCAAAGATCCACCTGAAGATCTTCAATATAGAAGGCCACCTGGCCCGAAGGAGGGTTATTCACCCGACCATCGGCTCCAGGGGCAAAAGTTGAAACTGCTCTGGGATACAAAACTGCTCCCGGAGCCACTCAATATTCGATCCCGAAAGTAAAGAGGCCTCTACATCCAGACTCAATTGAGATTCATCAGTCGGATTCTCCGACCGATCTTTTCGAGAAGGAGAAGCCCTAACCATGAGAATGACTCTGAAGAAGACAAAGACTTTAAAGGAAGGACTCAAAAGAAGACAAAGTTAATCTGAAAGTTGAGAACGATAACCTTAACATTGGGGCAACAATCTGACAGAGTCCCAGCACCAAAATAGTGAAAAATAAAATTTGACTGAGAGCAACCCTATATATAGGATCCCTCAACGACCGAGATGAAGGTGGTCAAATCGAAGATCTATTAGATGACGACACGTGGCAACATCTGAATCGATCATTGATCGGATGGTTCGACGCACCTACCCCAGATTGAGCCACGTCACCCCTATCCGCGTGAACAATTTCAGTCCAATAATATTCGAACACGTGGAATAAATCTACTTATCAGAATCATATCATCCGATACCGAATCGACTTTCGAAATGATGCCTGACACTGACAACTGATACCGAATTATTTGATCAGTGTGACAGATGACTGTACCTACCAATACGATAAAATAGCTGATCACCCATATCTCGAAGAAAATGATATCAAAATCGGAGCTCGATGTGACAGAACTCTTCATCCAACGTGATAAATCGTGTGACAATTTATATGTCGGATCATTTTAGACTTGAGAGTGGGGGCAACTGTTAGGGTAAACCGACCGACCCCGACTTTGGTCTCTATGACTCCGAGTATGCATTGACCGAACAGACAGTTCTGATTCTTCATTGATCGATCGAACTACTTGCACTAACCTATTATCAACTGGTCAATTAAGATCGCTCGACCAACTAATATTCGACGACCGACTACTGACCAACGACAGATGACTTGACCATCGGTATAACAGAACTAATAGCTGACAGTCACTCACAAATTCTACCGACATATGGCCGACTAGTCAACTCAGACATACCATAACCGTCATAAATACTTACCGACTGCATATCATGGCGCAATCAGTGAGAATTAATGATTCACTATGCGATTATGATCCGATGATTTAGCACCATAAAACACGAGACCACATCCGACAGTTACGAGAACCTCATCTATAAAAGGGGATAAGAAAACAGGGCTGGTAAGCCAACTTTGGATCAAAACTCTGCTACTCTTCTTACATTCAACTTCTGTTCACCAACTTCTCTCTTTGACTTAGGCATCGAAGGGTCTCCGTCGAACACAAATTCGATCTGTGTGAATGCTGTCTTGCAGGTGTTCGTTTCCGACGACAGACGGCGGAGAGTTGGCCGCAACAAGAATAAAGAATATTATATAAAAATATATATAATAAAAATTATATAAAAGAAAACTTACAATAAAATGAAGAAATAGATAAATAAAGAAATAATAAAAAGATAATGATTCAAGCAAGGAACATTAAAATAAAATAAAATCTAAATTAAATAAAAAAATTGAAAAAAAATAATAGAACTTACAATTGCATATATAATTATTACAAAACAAATAAAATGATAAAATAACAATATGATGAGATCAAAAATGTAAAGAATTGCAAGAGATGATATGACATAAATAGAATTGACATATAATGAAAATATTAAAAATAAATATTAAATTAAATATCAAAAATATAAGATAAGAATAATATAAATAAATATAAATAAATAAATAAGATTAAAGATACATAAAAGATATATCAAAATATCATCAAAAATTATATAAAAATTTTCAAGAAGTAAATTTATATGTGAATTTTATAGATAAAAATGTGTACGCGAAATGGCAGAAAGGGGAGACGGGAAGACGTGAAGGGCAACAAATTAAGAGGGAATGTTTTGAATTCATGTGATAATATGTAGGTGCGGTTTGATAAATAAAATATATAAATATTTTTTAATAATTTAAATTATATAATAATTTTTTTAATAAATAAAAGATAATATGGATAATAATTTTGGTAGTTGAAATATTTATGACATACTGCTACCTTATTTAATAATATGAGCATAAATAAGCAAGCATGAATCCAGTTTCTTTTCTGGATTCTCTTTATTTGTATGATATTGCCGATTAATAAAGGTTGGGAATTCCGAAAAAGTTGAGTGGTTGGGATTCCTTGAATCTCCAGCCAAGTACTCACCTTTTCTTTTTACAATCCTTCGTGATTCTTACCATCAACCATGCCGCTCTCGTGAATTCCAAGGTCCCCGCCACTTAAAAGCTTCAACGTCACTTTCATGCTTTCTTAATTTCTCTAAATTTCCCCACCCAAAATACACATGAATACAAATACAGGTCGGAGCCTCTTATGTCTTGCAGTTGGCTAAAGACAAAAAAAATCCCCTAAATATGTGGACACAACTTATTTGACTTTTAATTACATTTATAAAACTCTATGAAATATAATTGATATTGGGATGAACTCACAAATACGTGGAAAGCAAACTGCAAAGAAGGAGAAGCTAAAAGAAACTTTTATTACATCTAAAAGAAACAGTTAGTTTGCCCCCTTAAAAGTCCAACCTAGTCTTGGCCTACATCCCATCTATAGGTACGTTGGATTATAGGATAAAAAAAAATCTATAGAAATCTTCTTCTTTTTTTTTTTGTTCCCATAGGATTTAGGTTTGGGAAGGATTGTATTGATGTCAGCCTTATTTAAATTCACCATGTTATCCGTGATGCAACGACAAATCCAGCGGGATCCAATTCAATCTAACTCAACCCTGCTTGATTTCCCAAAATATCCCTAAAAGACAACCATGCAAAAGATACACGTTAATGGGATAAAGATAAACTTCATATATTAGATTAAAAAATTAAAATATTTTTATCAACCAGATAAAGATAAAAGATAATGATTTTTTTTAAAAAAACAAATTAGAAATCTAAAAGGTTAATCCTCCTAATGACAGAGTTGATCGACTAAAAAAGATTGTGATAAATTGGAAATCTGAAAACAAGAAAAATATGGTTCACAAAAATATTATGTCATATAGTATTTTTTTGACAAGAGTTGTGACACACGGTTTGAGGAGTTTTTTATCAGTTTTAGAGTCTGGAGTCAACCAAAACTTTGTTCTTCATGAAAAAACGTCGTGTTCAAACTGCATCTTCCTCCTGGTTTGTTCTTCCCTCTCTCTATATATATCAAATTCTCTCCCCCAGTCTCTCATCTTTTCTATAAATCCATTCTTCTCTCCACCATCCCTTCCCAATACTCGTTCATTTCTCCTCCCTCCCTTTTTCCCTTCCACTCTAATATTTCTAGTACTAGATTTTGGTCACCACAACTTGTAGTTAGATATTATTTATGCAGCCATGGGAACGCAAGCTCCTCCTACTCCCCCAGAATCACATGATATCAGAAGCAGGGTATGTACAATCACATAATCTCTCTCTCTTTTCTCTTCTATCTCTCTTTTTCTCTTTCTGTCTCTCTTGTGGTTCTTGGGAGGAATAGAAAAGTCTACCTCTTACTCTTACAATTAGGAGTTCAGGACCCAGTTAGTTCTGTATTGAGATCTTGTGCTTTAGTTATTTATTCTTCTCTTTTAGTGCTCCAAAGGGGCCTATCTTTACAAAAAGCAGATTGAGAGAGAGAGAGAGAGAGGAGGAGAACTACTAACTGAGTGGGGTCTTACAAGTGGGACGGGGCCAAGTAGAGAGAGAGAGAGAG
>KE504691.1:700197-713074 GCA_000441515.1 Elaeis oleifera | reverse complement strand
GCCTTCGGAACCCACTGCGCCACTGACCTGAATGTTTCAGCAAACAGGACTGTTCTGAGATGATCCCTGATGATATATCCCAGACCTACTCTGCCATTAGACCAAGAGGCATCAAAATTCATCTTGATCTACCATTAGACCAAGAGGCATCAAAATTCATCTTGACGCGATCACAGGGAGGGGCTACCCACAAGACCATTAGAGATAGAGATGAAGGGCTTACTAAGCCACCAGCATCCCAGTGCTATGATCCATTAGTCAAGAAGAAATGTCACCAGCTTGGAGAAACTCTTGAGCATACCTGAGAGCTGAGCAATGAATCTCATAGGCTCTATGTTCGACATGATTGAAGACGAAGTCATTCCTCGAAGACCAAATCATCCACGCCGTGTCACAAATAATTGATTTCTATAGATGAGGGATTCTGGAATCAATGGTTAGCTTAATAAGATCCTCCAAAGTGTTGAAATAAAGATCAGATAAGTGCTCAGCCTGTAAGATCTCCCAAATCCCTGTAATACGAGAATAGAAAAGTAAGCAGTGCTCCAAACCCTCAATGGCATCTTCGCAAGGAGCACACAGAGGTTGTTGGTAAGGGAGGAAGCCCCATTCATGCAAAAGAACCTTGCTCGAGAGACACCCCCAGCAAACCATCCACCAAAATAGTGGGACCCGAGGGGCAATTTACGGTTTCCATATCCAGGATAGGTTCTTGATACCGATCTTTGAGAATATCTTTTTAAAAGAAAATTTTGTTGAAGGATCTAAACTTAAGGTTTTCTTAGGACTTTTAGAAATGGATCTTTTAACTTCATCTTTGTTGTGTCAAGTAAGGCTAAGCAAATAATCGAAACCTGAAGAAATCCATCCAATCCGATCCAATAAACATCGCTTTCGATCGGTTGAAAGACATAAATCGGATAAAATTGGATTGAGATTTGTAAAAAAATCGATTATTTACGATCGGATTCAGTTTCTATACTTTTAACTCATATAAAATCGAACCTAACTGAAGTAGTATTTCAAAAACTCACTTTCATTCTAAGACGGCATCATTTAAACTTCAATACTTCATTTTAAAAAATATCCTATTATCCATTTGAATTCATAGAAATATTAATATTGAATTATTGATAGAAGCATATTAATTTGAAATAATTCTAAAGTGAAAGTTTTCGGATATAGTTGCTTTCAAATGAATAAATTTTTTTTTCTATTTTGTTTTGTACATATTCAAAAATAAATTCAAAATTTATAACTTATAAAGATTAGATCTTTTTTGCATTAAATTGATAAAAAATAGATAAGCTTAAGTGGACCACATTGGACTTAAATTCAACATCAGGTCGACATTAAAGCCAACCGACACAACCCATCCGAACCTGCTACAAATCGTTCACTTCAATTTCAAATGGTTTATACATGATAAACGGTCGGCAGCAGATTGAATTTTTTCAATCCGATTGGATTTAGTCGAATGTAATTTTCTCTTAATTCAATCGAACCCGACCCATACTCAGCCCTAGCATCAAGGCTTCGACGGATGTTGATGTGACTAAGGATGATGGATGATCCGAGCATCAGAACGCCAATAGGGACCTGTAAGAGAAGTCCACACTCACCAGAGTTCTCTGGTGGGAGACTCTCCAATGTCCAAGATAGTCGGAGCTTGAGAATAGTAGAACAAGGAAGTATGAGCTTAGTATAGTGTTCTGTTGCATATCTCGAGGGTTTTCTCACCACCTCTTTATATAGAACTGGAGTTTTAGGCTGTTTCGTAGGCCGATAGGCCAAATTATGATCTATTAGGCTGTTAGGATAGAGAATCTATAAATTAGAAGTTATTAATCATGGATAGTAGCTATGTTCTGATGAAGATTCCTAGTGGTGGCCTGAAGGGAAAGAACATGTTTCTTTGAGAGAATGAGACGAATAGTCAGGATGCATCTAAAAATTTCTATAACAACTTGATAAAGATTGGATCTTTACCTGATTCACAGTGAAATTGGGATCAAATCTCAAAAGATTCTGAATCCAAAGCCTCGCGTAGGTCTGAATTGGTAAATCCTCTACTTCACACGCACACCAAACTTCACAGGAAAGCAGGATGAAATCTCGGATTGAAGCACCTTCACAAGACAATAAGAGAGGAGAGAGAACCTCTGATGTGATGCCTCACACCAGCAAGAGGGGACATCCAAAGAGCCTCCACGCCTTGGAGAAGATGGGATGCCCAAGGGGGAACACGCCAAGAGGAAGGGTGACGCCCACTCCTCCTTCACGCCTCCTCTCTCTCTCTCTTTCTCTCCTTTGCACACAATCTAATAGTTATGCCATGATAGTTAGAGGTCCTTTCTATTTATAGATGATTCTCCATGACCCATAAGACTAAGATTTTTAATTCAAACAGATTTTGAATTAATCCATAACTCATCAAAGAAGGAGTCCTAAACGAGAAAGGATTGGCACCTAACTAGGCACCCTCATGCACCCACACCTACACCCAATGTGGGGCAGCAACAACCAGCACTCCACCTGGTCTTGGTCGGCTATGAAGGAGAGAGAGTTTCAATAAAAATGGACTCTAAAGATTTAATACAAATATGGGTCAATTCGAATCTAATTTGAACCTGATTCGAAATAATTTCGAAAAAGCTATCAATCCTAAACTATTTAGGATTTAGGACCAAATCTAACTTGAATTTTTGAACTCAATTAAGTCTAATTAAATCATATCTAATCTAAAATTAATTAGCACTTAAATTCAATCTCACATAGACTCCTTAGATCATAGATCAAAACTTGTTCATCTCCGAAATTGAACCTGAACCTCATGTCTAGTGTTAGTTAGACATAGTCAACTGTTTAATCCCGTATGATCCATAACTTAATTCTTAATCAAGTTGATCTATATGTTCAATCAAGTCATATACTTTCAAATTGAATATATAGACATAGGTCAATTCTTCCTACATCATCTGACTTTATGCGTGATTCCATAGATTCGAACACTAAGCCGATAGCACAGGAATCATTTTCTGTACTAATCGAAGTTACTATCTAGCAATAGATCCTGACATCCAGATAGGTCGAATAATTACAAGGCAATATTCAAGAACCTATGCATATGGTTATCGCATAATTTATCTCTTTGACCCTGAATGCTCTAGGATGATCTAGGGTTAACTGTCAACCTTGATAGAGTCATCCACATTATATTTCAACCTTTTCAAATCTATCACATGGATTATCCTAATCAAGATTTTACTAAATTGAAATATAGTGATACATCAACTCTTATAATCCAGAGAGGTCAATCCCATCTTGATCCATACACAGACTTCGTAAGTACTTGACTGTACCCAATAGCCTTCCGTCACTGCATTAGAAATACAAATAGTTCAGTACCAAAGCACAATGAGTTACTTGCAAGTCACTATAGTGATCTCAGGTCTGAAGGACACTTATGCCCATATGCTATGCGAGCTGCTCTTGACAGCAAAGCGCTCAGCAGGTGAGTCACTTGTTTCGTGATGATGTACTCCTACATCTCACCTGTATGCTATACCAGTGTCTCCACACTCCTTGATTAAGAGAACAACCAACTCATATGGTACACAACGATCTTCACTCGATAAACATCATTGTCCTTTAACGATATATCATTTGGTTGCGAATATATTTAAGAATTATATGATAAATCCTCCTTTATCGATTACTTCATAGTTCTAAAGACTTCATCGCAACACAAGAGTTCTAACAAGAAAGATATATCTTTGTGATGAATAATATCAGAATAATTTTATTTATCGATCAATAATTTATATACAAAGAAACACAATCGTCTATACGATTGATTTTAGGACATATTTTCAACAACTTTCACTTAGACTAAAGCCAATCAGGATAGTATCTTGCACTCATCTTTCATTTATGATCATCGAACTCTTTGATCTCGAGAGCTTTAGTGAAGGGTTGGCTAGATCCTCATTTCCGTCGATCTTCTAAAGCTCGACATCATCTCAATCCATGATCTCTCATACAAGATGATAGCAGCACAGAATATGCTTAAGATGCTGGTGTGACTTTGGTTCTTTCACCTAAGCTATGGCTCTAGTGCTGACACAGTACAGCAGAATGGAGCCATCAATAGAGGATGTAACTCTAAGCTCAGTGATAAATTTTTGCAACCACACTGTCTCTTTTGCAGTATCGGATATAGCAATATCGGATGTAGCCTGACATGCTTTTACTGTCATCACTATCTGACTAGAAACTGAAATCAGTGTATCCCATAAATTTCAGATCAGTGTGTCCATAGATAAACCACTGATCTTTAGTATTTCTTAAATACTTGAGGATTATCTTTACAATCTTTCAATAGTTTTTATCCGGATCTGACTAGTACCTACTCACTACCCCTAGTGAATAGGTCACATCAGGTCTTATACATATCATGATATACATGATAGATCTCACTATCGAAGTAGATAGTATTCTACTCATACTCTCTCTCTTGAGGGGTTGTAGGATAATTCTTCTTGGAGAGAGTAATTCCATGGCCTATCGACAGATAGTCTTTTTTGAAATTCTCCATGTTAAACCATTTCAACATTGTATCAATATACGTGGATTGAAACAACCCAAGCAACCTTCTAGATCTATCTCTATAGATCTTCATCCCTAAGATGTAAGATGCTTCTTCCAAATCCTTCATAGAGAACTGTAATGATAACCATAGCTTCACACTCTGCAAAATTGGGATGTCATTTTCTATTAATAGTATGTCATGCACATACAGTATAAGAAAGATGACTACAGAATCGTTAGCCTACTTGTAGATACAAGGCTCTTCTCCGTTCCTAACGAAGCTATACATTTTGATCATCTTATCAAAAATGCATGTTCCAACTCCTAGATATCTGCTTCAGTCCATACATTGACCATTTAGTTTGCACACCTTAGATTCAACTGTGGATGTGAACCCTTCAGGTTGTATTATATACACCTCTTCTTCCAACTCACCATTTAGAAAAGCGATTTTGACATTCATTTGTCAGATCTCATAATCTAAATGTGCAGCTATTGCAAGCATAATCTGGATAGACTTGAGCATTGCCATAAGAGAGAACATCTCGTCATAGTCAATACCATAATGCTGATGGTAATCCTTGGCAACTAAACGGGCTTTATAGGTCTCCACCTTTCCGTCTGTTTTTTTCTTTAAAATTCACTTGCACCCTATAGATTTTATCTCTTCGGATGGATCAACTAGTGTCCATACATCATTGATCTCCATAGACTCTATCTCAAATTTTATGGCCTCTAGTCATTTCTGAAAGTCGAGCCTTTGCATAGCTTTCATATAGGTGATTGGATCCTCATCGTTCTCATCTAATTTGATAGGATCACCGTCTTGGATCAAAAATCATAGTATCTATCCGATCGATGCAGTACTCTACTGGATCTCATTAATGGTATCTCTACTGGCTCAGGATTCGATTCTTCAATCCAATCTGATTCTGTGTGTGTCGGTTCTTCTACCTCATGAATTTCATCAAATTCAATTTTACAGGTATTAGTTCCTTCTTCAAGAAACTTCTTTTCCAAAAAGACTGCCCTGTTGCTGACTAATACCTTTTGTTCTTCAACAAGATAGAAGTAGTACCCTTTAGTTTCTTTGGATATCCTAAGAACAATTATTTATCGAACTTTGATCCAAATTTATCTGTCTTTAAATGCTTGATATAAGTTGGACACCCCCAGACCCTAAGGTGTGAGAGCACCAGCCTACGTCCTGTCCATATCTCATATGGAGTTTTATCGACAGACTTACTCGACATCTTATTAAGAATATAGCAGGCGTTTTAAAAGCATATCTCCAAAAGAAGATTGACAGACTCGCAAAGCTCATCATAGATCGGACCATGTCTAACAAGATTTGATTCCTCCTTTAATTTCAAACACCTCATTATATTGTGGTGTTTCAGGAGGAATCCACTGTGAGAGAATCTCATTCTCTTCTAGATATGTCAGGAAGCCACTGGTGAGATATTCATCTTCTCAATCTGATCGAAGAGTTTTAATACTTTTTTCAGTCTATTTTTTTACTTCACTATGAAATCATTTGAATATTTCAAATGATTTCAATTTATGCTTCATAAGAGAGACATATCCATACCTCGATAGATCATCTGCAAACGTAATGAAGTAGTAGTATCCTCCTCTGGCGTCTATGTTTATAGATCCACACATATCACTATATATTAGACCTAGGACAACACTGTCTCTTTCATCTTTTTCTTAAAAGGTGATTTGGTCATCTTATCAAGTAGACAGAATTCATAGATTGGTAATGATTCACAATCATTAATTTCAAAGATATCCTTCTTGATTAATCTATTTATCCTATTCTTATTTACATGACCCAGCCTACAATGCCAAAGATAGGAGTCACTGACATTATCTATTTTAGAATATTTATTCGATGTGTATATTATACCAGTAGGTTGTGATAATCTGTATATGCCATGTCTTAATTGTCCTCACATAATTATAGTATCATTCACAATGATATCACAAAAATTATTCTTATTAAAATTTATAACCAAATTTGGTCAAAAGGTCTACAGAAATGATATTCATCAAAAAAGAAGGATAATAATGACAATCATCCAACATAACACTACTAGACTTGAAAACAAGCTACATAGTTCTTAAAGTCAGAACTGGAACAAGACTTCCATCTCCAACGTTCAGGAACTGCTCGCCTTCTCTAAACTTCCTACTAACCTGCAGTCCCTATAACGAATTGCATATATTAATCAGACTTTCGATATCCAATATCCAGGTAGTAGTATCACAAACAGAGAAATTATAAGGAGTTATCATATAAGTATCTTATGAAGCAATCGATTACTTATTTTTCTTATTTTTAGGCCTGTTTGGGTCAAGGATAGCTATATAAGCAGGATAATTTCTTTTTCAATGATCCAGCTTCTTGTAAAAAAGTATTCTGCCTGGCTCTTATCGACTTTTGGCTCTGCTTAAGCTTTTGATCGGCGACACGATTCTTTTGCATCTTTTCTTCTTTCCTCTTTTAGAGGATCGACGATCTGCAAACAAATCTCCCACTATATACACCGACTCCTTCTAGAGCTGGTGGTCCTTCTCGAATATCTGCAGTAATCCTAGCAAATCATAGTAGTTCACTATAGGCTTAGTCATTCTATAATGACTCAAGAAGGGTAGGTAGGATTTCGGTAGCAAATTGAGGATAGCATCCTTTCTAACTGTTCATGTAACAGAAAGTCAAGTTAGTTAAAACGTTCAATCTATTCGATCATATACAATACATGATCGGTGATTGAAGCTCCCTCTCGCATACGGCCATTGAATACTATGCAGGAGATTTTGTGTCTCTCCGCATCCTCTGGAGTGCCGAAGGACTCATTCAATATTTGAATTATATCTTCTGGCTGCGTATTTTTAACTTACGGCTAAGTTCGTCGTTCATGACTGCCCTCATAATACAACGCACAGTCGTGCGATCATTAAGCCACTTCAAGTAAGTATCTCTCACGGCACGGGGTGCGTTCGCAGCAAGTTTTTGGTGCCTGATCTGTAAGCACGTACAGGATCCTTTCATATTCCAGGATGATCTTCAACTTCTGATACCAGCTATCGAAATTGGATCTGATAAGCTTGTCGCTGTCCAACAACGAACGGAGCGATACTGTATTGGCCATAGCTGAAAGAAAAATCAAAAATCTATTAGTATATAAATTACTTTTAATCTCAAAAATATAAATTTTAGTCTAAAGATTCTTCCACTATTTTATACAAATTGATAGCCTCTACCTTCAATTCGAAGAATTACATTAATTCCTTAGCAAATACTAGAATCCACATAGACTGCATTCGGATCCGAGTGTAGCTCGACCAACCCTAGTACATCCATGGGTAGATTCATAATCAATTATTTCTCCAAACAACTTCTAGCAATTAGGTTTTGCCCCAGGTATCTCTTCAGCAGGCGTATTGCGCCTCCACTAAAAATCTTAGTTAGATCTAACCATTAACATGACTACACCCAATGCATCCAACAAATGAATATCCATGCCTGAGTGTGGCTCGGCCAACTTGAGCATTGATCTGAAGGGCACAACAAGATAGTCATATGATGAATGATAATTTCAATACCCAATAGACACCAAGCATGTGGCGCCTCCAATGCTTATTTAGAATATTAGACTCATTATTATGTACCTTAATAGGAAGCTATGAACAAATTATCTCTATAACTGTATCATTTTAAGGACCTAATAATTTAGAAGATTTGATTTTATTGATTTGAGAATAAGAGAAGAAATTGACCTGCAAGTCGTAAATCCTTCCACTAACTTCATCGAGTTATAAAGAGAATTAGATACAAGCTGATCTAAAGATACCTAAATCAGTCATACTGATTTATCTTAATGATATGGGTCAGCTCGAATCGACTAGTGATCTAATCAAAACGTTATCTACCATGTTGGTCAGGTAAGTGAGATTAGTAGGAGGGATATGCCATTAACTTGCCGTAGACACTATCTAGGTGAGTAGCTCCCAATTAATAGCCACTTGATCAAAACTGTCAAACTTACCTTAGATACTAACTGGTTAATTAGTTTCGATTTGATCCATCAGAAGATTCAAGCTCAACCACTGTGTCATGATCATGGTCCATTTAGTAAGGTCAAAAACATGGGCTTGATCAAGCTTCAACTATTGAGGTTAATCTAGAAAATACTGAGCTAATCTAATTCAACTCTTGATTAGATTTAACCAATTTTCTATTCAGTCCATATTTATTTCTAACTCTAGATCTAACCCAATAGAAGGATCTAATTCATGCTAACCTATTGGCCATCAATTTATGTGGCATCTTAGTAATCTTCAATTCTCAAATCTAGATCATTTAAACTTAATTTCAAATTAAGTGTGTGAATGTGTGTTTCAGTTTGTAGAACTATTCTACCAAAATTTCAAATGAAGCATACTATATATTTTATATCATAAAAATAATTTATATATATATGTTTAACAATTAAACATGCATAAGTATGATCTAAACTTCATACATATATCATATGTATCATGACAATTTTTAGATCACTATTGATTACATCTAATGTAACATGCTATTTAGATTTTAAAATAATTTTTATATCTAAATTTATCTTATTATAATAAATCATAAATTATTTTAGATCTAATCTAAACTTATTTATGATTAAAATAATTTATAAAAATCTATTCACTTTTCTTCATGAAACTAGATCATAATGATACCCTTACACGTCATAAGAGAATCCATCGAATGGACAAGAGAAGGAGATTAATCTCTTCTATCTCTTATGACCGAACGGTCTAATGATCTTATCAATTCAAATACTGAGCTACTAAGATCTGAAATCTTATTTCATATGAAATCACATCAATATATATTTGATAAAATAATTTATGTCATGAACATGACTTTGATCTTATCAACCATGTTCTTCATCTAATCTAATCAGATTTGATGCATCATATACATCATATCAGATCTGAAACACATCTTATACTGATTATAAATATTAATTTCAGATCTGATATCATATAAAAATTAATTAGATGTATATATAAACACATAAAGATTAATTTTTTGGTTAGATCTATTTTGACGTCATGTAAAATTTTATTAGAAATCATATATGAAAATCTATCAAAATAAATTTAATTCAGATCTGAAAAAATCTAACTTTACAACTAAATAATGACATTAAAATTTTATAAAAATTGATTTAAAATAGATTTTAAAAGAGATTGTTATTCTAACAAAATTTAGTAATAAGAAAAATTCTGTTATAATATATTTATAACAAACTTTAACCAACAATTGATTAGATTTTATAATTTAATCAAAATCAGATCATAAATTTATTTAAATAGATCTAAATCAGATTTAATATCTAACATAAAATTTTAATTATATATGATATATAAATAATAAAAAAATTAATTATACATCCATGTACCAAAGCGTGGCTTTGATACCAATTGAAAGGAAAGAAACCTGTTTCTTTGGGAGAATGAAATGGATAGTCAGGATGCATCTAAAAATTTTTTATAACAACTTGATAAAAATTAGATCTTTATCTGATTCATAGTGGAATAGGGATCAAATCTCAAAAGATTCTAAATCCAAAGCCTCGCATAGATCTGAATCTACAAATCCTCTACTTTGTGCACACGTCAAACTTCATAGGAAGGTGGGATGAAGCCTTAGATTGAAACACCTTTACAAAGCAATAAGAGAAGAGAGAGAATCTTTGATGTGACACCTCATACCAGCAAGTGAGGATGCCCAAAGAGCCTACACGCCTTGGAGAAGATGGGATGCCCAAGGGGGAACACACCAAAAGGAAGGGTGATGCCCACTCCTCCTTCACTCCTCCTCTCTCTCTCCTTTGCACACAATCTAATTATTATGCCATGATAGTTAAAAGTCCTCTCTATTTATAGATAATTCTTTATGACCCATAAGATTAGAATTCCTAATTCAAATAGATTTTGAATTAATCCATAACTTATTAAAGAAGGAGTCCTAAAGAAAAAAGATTGACGCCTAACTAGGTGCCCTCATGCACCCACGCCTACACCCAATGTGGGGTGCCAATAACCAGCACCCCACCTGGTCTGGTCGGCTATGAAGGAGAGAGAGTCTTAGTAAAAGTGAACTCCAAAGATCTAATTCAAATATGGATCAATTCGAATCCAATTCGAACCTGATTCAAAATAATTTCGAAAAGGCTGTCAATCGTAAACTATTTAAGATTCAGGATCAAGTTTAACTGAAATTTTGAATCCAATTAAGTTAATTAAATCAGATCTAATCTGAAATTAATTAGCACTTAAATCTAATCTCTCATGGATTCCTTAGATCATAGATCAAATCTTGTTCATTTCTGGAATTGAACCTGAACCTTATGTCTAGTGCTAGCTAGATATAGTCAACTTTTAATTCCGTATGACCGATAACTTAATTCTCAATCAAGTTAGTCTACATATTCAATCAAATCACGTACTTCCAAATTGAATATATAGATATAGGTCAATTCTTTCTTACGTTGTCTGACTTTGTACGTGACTCCATAGGTTCAAACACCAAGTCGATAGCACAAGAATCATTTTCTGTACTAATCGAAGTTACCATCTAGTAATGGATCCCGACGTCCGGATAGGTCGAATAATTGCAAGGCAATATTCAAGAACATATATATATGGTTACCGTATAATTCATCCATTTGATCCTGAATGCTCTAGGATGATCTAGGATTAACTGTCAACCCTGACAGAGTCATCCACATTGTATTTTAACCTTTCAAATCTATCACATGGATTATCTTGATCAAGATTTTACTAATTAAATACAGTGATACATCAGCTCGGTCTATCATCTAGAGGGGTCAATCCCATCTTGATCCACACACAGAGTTCGCAAGTACTTGACTGTACCTAGTAGCCTTCTGTCACTGTATTAGAAATGCAGATAGTCTGACACCAAAGCACAGTGAGTTGCTTGCAAGTCACTATAGCGATCTCAGGTCTAAGGGACATGTATGCGCCTATATGCTATGCGAGCTGCTCTTGACAGCAAAGCGCTCAGCAAGTGAGTCACTTGTTTAATGATGATATACTCCTACATCTCATCTGTATGCCATACCAATATCTCCACACTCCTTGATTAAGAGAACAACTAATCCATATAGCACACAACGTCCTTCACTCGATAAACGTCATTGTCCTTTAACGATGTATCATTTGATCGCGAATATGTTTAAGAACTATACGATAAATTTCTTTTATCGATTACTTCATAGTTCTAAAGGCTTCATCACAACACAAAAGTTTTAATAAGAAAGATATATCTTTGTGATAAATAATATCAGAATAATTTTATTTATCGATCAATAATTTATATACAAAAGGAACATAATCATCCATCCGATTGGCCATGTTCTGACGAAGATTCCTAGTGGCGGCCCATGTGGCTGGGCAAGCCAATGACTTGAGATTGAGACATAGCTGAGGCCCTAGTTCAAATGTGTCGTCATCGATGTCGATCATAAAAATTATCTCGTGTGGTCGGCAAGGTCCCCGACTTAGATGTCGGGAGCCGACAGGATCATTCCCTCCTGGCTCTCTATGGCGATCTTAACGAATCATCGATTGTAGTCATCGACGATCAGTTGATGTCCTCGATGTGTGATCGAGGAAGACATCCAGGCCGAAGCCCGATAATCATTCTTAAATTGTATAAAACTAAAATATGAAATAAGATCGTTATTTTGTCATGTGACACCTATTATACAATAGAACAAAAGTTGCAATGTAATATAATTAGCAATCTGTGGCCGTTGCATCCTTGCACATGAGTTGGGTGGGGATGTGTGTGTCATTGAGTTTACATATTTTGTTGGTTCCGTTTTACTTTGGATCTATATGCCTGAGTTTGTTTTCTTACGATGAATATTATGCTTTATAATTTTTTTGGACTCGTTTTTTTACGGATAAAAGTTTATCCAAAAATTATATTTTTTAAAAAATATTTACAGATAATATTTAGATAAAAAATAATTTATTCATATTCTTTTATTCATTAAAAAATAGTTCGAGATTCTGTTATCCATGTTCTTTTATTGCTATAATCTATCCATATTTTCATAATACCTATATTATGTATAATAATATGATATAATATAATATATTATATTATTATAATATTATATAAATATATATTATAATATAATATATTATATTATATTATATTATATTATTTTTATATTATTAT
>KE504691.1:680947-700177 GCA_000441515.1 Elaeis oleifera | reverse complement strand
GATCAATCAAAAAATAGATTAATTTTTTATAATATTTATAAAGAAACTATTTAGGAAATATATTTCCCTCCTTTTTATGAAAAAAAAAAAAAATCTGTGGCCGTTGCGATAATAACCGTTATAAGGTCCCAAGGCCATTAGGTGAAACCTTCTTCCCTAATCCCGTGCAAAGGAGGTAACCGTACCTCCAGTGTTCGCACACTTCGCCCCCTTATCCATTCAAAATCGTTAAACCCAAAACCCCGCAAGCCAAAAGCTAACGGAAAGAAATGCACTGCTTCCAGCTCCACCACCGCAGCCACCACGTCCTCCCTTCCCTCCGCCCTTTTCCTCCTCCTGCCCCGCTCCGCCGCCCCAAGACCCTAATTCCTCCCTCTCCCCGGAACCAATAATCCCCTTCTCCTTCCTTCATGGCGCCGCTCCCCTCTTCCCTTTCTCGCCCGCTCCTCCTCCCCCTACGCCCCCGACGAGCTCCCCATCGGCGACGACGACGACGACGCCGCGTACCTCGAGAGATTCCGTCCCCGGGAGAAGGAATCCGAGGACGAGGCCCGCCGCCGCAACTGGATCGAACGCGGCTGGGCCCCCTGGGAGGAGATCCTCACCCCCGAGGCCGACTTCGCCCGCAAGAGCCTCAACGAGGGCGTCGAGGTCCCCCTCCAGTCCCCGGAGGCCGTCGAGGCATTCAAGATGCTCCGCCCTCTTACCGCCGCAAGAAGATGGAAGAGAGCGGCCTCTCCGAGGAGGAGTACCTCGCCAAACAATTCGCCATCAAGGGCGAGATCCCCGACCGCTTGAGACCTCCTGGACCGGCCCCGTCGCCGTCAGGATGGTCCCTCCGAGGGACTGGCCGCCGCGCGACTGGCAAGTTGACGCCGCCGAGCTGGAGTTCATGCGGGAGGCCCATAAGCTACAGGCGGAGCGGGTGGATCTCGATGAGGAGGTGAGCACCGATGTGGATAATATGTGCTTGGAGAGGTACCAGGTGTTCTTGAAGCAGTACAGGGAGTGGGTCGCCGCGAACCGAGAGAAGTTGGAGGAGGAGTCTTACAAGGTGAGCGTTTGAATTTGTGGTAATAACGGAGAAAAAGCATAGCATGGACTCGAAATCAATGTTTCTCACTTAATTATTTGTATGATGGAAAGAAATCAGGATTAGAAATTTAATTGGGGAATCTCTTGCGCCCTATTGCTGATTGCTTCTTCAACTCCACCCATATTCTCACTAAAGTAGTACTCTGGGGAATATGTTTGTGTCCAATTAGTATGTCCGGATCCTGATCATTTCTGAAGCTGATTGTATTATTGTTTTATAGATCTTGAATTTAAATGGCATGTGTTAATTATGTAACAATTGGGAGCAATTATTGACTTCAAAATCAGTGTTTCTCACTTCACTATTTTGTATCATGAAATGGAGTCAGTAACGGAAGCTTACTAGGAGAATATCTGGCCTCCAACTTATTGCATCCTGGACTCCATTTCTATTCACACTAAAGTGTTATTCTATGTACTATGTTTTGGTCGAGTTATTATTTAGATCCTCTGCACACATGAACACCTGTATTTTGTGCATAATTTTCATATAATGTGCACGCCTTCCCGGTCTCATTAATCCCCACCATTTTCTTTGCATATGCAGTTTGACCAAGATTACTATCCTGGTAGGAGAAAACGAGGCAGGGACTACAAAGATGACATGGTATTTGGACTAGCTCTTGGACTCTTGTACTAAATCATTGGGATATTGACCTGTTTGTTGATTGATCATCAAGTGATTGTTCTTGCAGCTCGAGCTTCCATTTATATATCCTGGACAGGTACGCTTCTCCTTTAATTTCAGAAATTTTGCACGCCTTCAATATGTGGTGTTAAATCTGTCCAAACAAATATTCGATAACTGAGGTTCTAGTTCTTTTATCACACAATTGGGCAAACCTTCTATTCGAAACACAGATATGTCGAGGGAAAGTGCTGACTCTACATCTTCACCAAGGAGCCTTTGTTGATATTGGATGCGTCTATGATGGGTGATTCCTTTATACTTTGGAAGCTGCTGTTCTTTGCCATCTTCCAGATATCTAGCTGTGCTATTTTATTATAAGTGAACAAGATGAATGTATCATAAAAGAGAAAACCTGTCCCAAGTTGTTGGTTTTCCCTTCTCTTGCTCACGCACACATAATGCATATCATTATTTCAGTGGCTTATAATGGGTTTAGTCTCATCAACTTGGACAACTTGCATATTGAACTATTCTTTACTATCTAGGAACTTGCGTAGCTAAGTGAAATGACATGACTTTCTTTTCTTTTATAGATTTCAACTACTGAAGTTCTTGTATAAGTTGTTTATTCTAATGCACTCAGCACTGGCCCTTGCACCTATGTCGCCCACTTAGCTTGCAATCTTGTTGATTTTGTGGAAGTTGTTATCGTGACTGAACAACTTTAACAACTTTAAATGGAAATTTTAAAGCCTTGCTTGCATATACAGTAAAAACTTTGAGCACCTCTTATAATTGATATGAACTATGTGCATTATCAAAATTTCATGATTCTATCTCCTGCTGACGTTTATCTGTTATTGTCTCTTAGTTGGGTCCCCATTAAGGAAATGACTGGTATTGGATCCGTCATCACATAAAAGTTGGCATGCATGTATTTGTTGAGATTCTGGTAAGTAACAATTATTCTGGCTCTGACCTAATCTCTCTATCATGCTGAAGTTTGAAAGTATTTTATGCTGAATGTGGTACTTGGTTGTGTGCTTACATTTGCATCTTAATTATCTTGTTAATTGCCTGTAGTATTGTTATGTGTATGCATGTATGGAATTGTTGTTGCATTCTTTTTCAACTGACAGACAATCAGAAATCTGAGTGTTTCCCTCTTTGTTTGCTCATTGTCAGCCAATATATATTGTAATGCAGCTTTCTTTTCTCCTGTATCATATTTTTATGTTTTTATTCTCCTCCATTGTCTTTGGTCTAAAGCATTCATCTGTGTTGTTTTGCAGGCAAAACGAGATCCATATCGTTTCGTTTCCTATCGAAATGCGCTTCTTATATCCTAACATA
Source organism: Elaeis oleifera (assembly GCA_000441515.1). NCBI lineage: Eukaryota > Viridiplantae > Streptophyta > Magnoliopsida > Arecales > Arecaceae > Elaeis > Elaeis oleifera. The sequence continues at coordinate 697,098 of KE504691.1, read as the reverse complement.
GATCACCTTATGTGTGTACATTCTTGCTTTATTCTGCCCGCCTTTTAAAATTTGTAGCACATCCCACCAATTAATTTAAGATTTTTGCCACCTCAAATACTGCTTCCTCTTGCTAATAAATGTCTAGTGACCTAGTAATGATAATGTAATACTTTACATAAGTTAATCTATATATTCCCATCAATATTGTTACCATTTTGTTCTAACCCCATCAAGTTGCCTTTACATCTGCAGATTCAATAGATTTGACTTTCCACCAATATTTCATCGTGAGGAGGATACAAATCCAGAACAATTGTGGGTGAGAGTTGACTTTCAACTATGCTATATTTAGGGTGATTCTGCTGCTTTTGAATTACTTTTCTGTTTATGGTTTGCAATGGGTGTGCATTTGCCATTTGCATATAGATGGGCTAAGAGCTGATTAGTTATGATTTATGACTATGATTTTAGAAACAAGAATCTAGAAATCCTTTGTTTAATTATTGGTAATAGCATTTTGCATGTTTGATGCATGCAGAGCATGAGGGATAGATATATGTAATTGCCGAACCGGTGATGCAGCAGGAAAAGAATAACCAAGTTTGAAAAACAATGGAGCTGAACTTGTTCTGTTTTCGAGATTCACAGTGGATCAATGTATGAAAGGTGGAGTCTCAAGGAAAGAGGTTATTGTGCAAGGACTCACCATCTCTTATAGAGTCACAGATGCTTGTGCCATGTCGTGCGGCTCCACTATGGAGTAATGCACACTTGATAGGCTATGTTAGAGTCACACATGTCTGAGGAAAAAAAAAGGTAAAAGCCTGGATGTGGAGTCGAACTCAAGGGTGGCATTGAAGCCTCCGAGTTTCCATATAATAGTAGAGATGAAATTGTAATTCAGCTTGCAGACCAGAATGCATATTTGGTGATGCACCTCCTTTCGGAACTTCCAGTCCAATAGGCACATCTAAAAATTGATGGACTCTAAGGTTTTGAAAAGTCCGGTTGTTAACTCTGGTTAGCTTGTAAGTACTAAAGCTAAGTCAGAGTCTTAAATTCTGCAAGCAATATATCCAAATTTATGATAACTTGATAAGACTAACATAAAAAGAACCAGCAACATAGAGGGTTTACTCTCATTCTAGCAGGTACTAACCAATCAGTAGAATTGAAATTAAAGTATAAAACAGAAAAATTAGCGCATAATAATCTTTACCCATGCACAGAAATCTGAAATAAAAAATTATAGGGCAGCACTGGAACAGCTCTAACAAAAGCATTGGATGCACTTACAAAAATTGGGTTAGAAGAACTGATGAACATCTCTTTGTCATTATTAGTATTAAAATGTTACAAAAGCATGCTTACTACTTGGTGTTATCGGAATATGTATCAATGTATGTGTCTATGACTTACTTAAATTTACTTAGGACCAAGGTGATTGCTCTTGTTCATCTTTAGTAAGAACTGATACACATGTCTTCAATGTTGTTTGTCTTGGCATGTTGAAAAAGCATATTGGTTACTTGGTGATGTTAGACAGTATTTATATTTGTGTAGGTTTTACTTTACTGTAATTTTCTTTGTTTTCTTTCTTTTCTCTATTTTATTATTTTTGAACAGATTCTTGTTTTTGAATGCTTGAACTAGTCCCTCTCTATCCTCAAGTGAGTGAAAGAACGTGATAAGATTTGATGGGTAATGGATGTAATTGTTCAAGTTAGTGGGAAATAACCCATAGTTCTGTATGCACATTCTATAAAAAAGCTCCATATATTAATTGCTAGTTTCCACTTTTCCCAGACACATCTAAGAACCTCTCTTTTCTGAAAAAACCCAGCCCCCTTGTTCTCTTCCCATGCACTCCTAAGTCTTTTTTTTTCCACTGCTAAGTCATAGATAGGTTAATCATGTTATGCTTTTCCTATTTCCATCCTTTGGGCTAATCGTCGAAACCCTGTGCGCCCAAGGGGGCAAGTATTTCTCTTAGGACAGCATCCAACCTGCTTTGATCTTGGCTTTCCTATCCTTTCTCTTTAGTTTTTTGACCCAAGTTTCTGAATTTCTAGTAATGTACTTGTCATGACCCAGAACATGGATCAACCAAGTCCCAAGTTTTACTACAATCTTGGTCAATCAACAGCCTAGGTCAATTATTGGTTGTGGAAGCTAATAAGTCAAAATTTATCCCCAAAATCATTTATTTGTGGAACACCAGCCACCTGATCACACAGATCTAAGTAAAATATCATCCCAATTACTCTCATAAGCCCGAATGGAACAAGATCCACTTATTTTCATTATCTTACAATACAAATATAGGTCTCCTTTTACGGTAGTGGCTCCTATATTTGTAAAAAGGTACTTCAAATCTTTGAGCAGCTTGTACAGACTACTCTATAATAAACGAATAGGTAAGCTACAGCCAAGTAAATACCCAAAAATAGTGAACAAGATGGGTCAAGGATATTAAAATGGTAAAGGAATAAGATTGGTGCTTAATGTCACTCAGATAGTCACAAAATGAGATTTCCAGGGAGCTATTAAAGTAGATAACATTTTTCAAGATGGGTCATTCCGAAAAATTGCAAATAAGAATAGGTACGTTTAGAAATGCATTTTATTCTGAAAACACCGCAGTACACTTGAAATCAATTTGTACAATCAAATTGATACCAAGTGGCAGGTAACCAACTATTATACTTGTTGGTCAAAGGTTCACTGGTGTACCAGTATCATACCCATTAGTCAGGGTTCACTGGAAACCAACTATTGTACTCATTGGTCAAGGGTTCACTACTTCACTGCCTGACCAGATGTTTCAATTCAATCCAAAAAACATCAGAATTTTTAGAGCACAAGGATAAATAGAATCTAGTTTCGTTCAGTAAAAGAAATTGCAAAATTAAGATCAATAAGACAGTTCAAACTCAAATTGGTGCCAAGGCTTTGGAACTAATGGTGAGTAAAGAGATCGGAGGAACATGATTCTGAAATCTAGACCGTGAAAATAGTATGATGCCACTATGTGAGGAAACTTACATTCATGTGTAGTTTGGATCCAAAAGCTTCACACCACCAATTCTACTTCACCAGTTACATGGCTTCCACTTCTTTCTTCTTCATTTCCTCTCTTTCTTTCACTAGTTCCTTATATAGGTAGTTAAAGTGTTCCCTTTTTCATCCACTTATCTCACTATAATGTCCAAACAGCATTTGTTATCCACAATTAGCATCCAAATGTAAATTAGAAAAGGTACAATTACTAGTTGGCATAACAACATGGTATTCCAAACAGAAGATAAGGTTTCTAAACCTGATGTAAACTAAACCACATGATATTACTTTTCCTTATCCTTTAAAAACTCATCGCAGTTCCAACTGAAGTTTCGAAGTGCACCTAACTTCATTGAGCTTCACCCAAAGCTTCAACTGATTGATGTTGAGTTCTCCTTTCATCCTATGTAACATCTTCACTTTTACCTTTTGTGTTCCCCACTTCTCTTTCCTTGTATGTCCCAAACTCATTTCTCCTTCAGATGATTGTGAGTGAAATTATATTGATATTGTTGGCTCAGACTGAGACTAGCTGGTAGATTCTGGTAGATTTTGTGCGAGAAATATTTGTCTTTGTGGAAGCTTTTGACTGGCAGATGTCGCTCATTAATTGCATTAATGTTGAAAATCTAGTGGTGCAGAGGTTTAAAACATCAGCATTTGTTGATTCACTGTGGGACTTGTTGGCAGGATATTTGCTTTCTTTTGTCATCTTCCATCTTTTTGCATGATAGTTTGTTGAAGGGTCTAATATTGTACTGGTCAATGATGTAATGAAAGGTAGGTAATAGAGAAGTCTTTTCTACATATTTGCTCATATTTTGACTTTTGTGATTTTTTAAGTAAATCGCATATACTGTTTTCTAGTCAGTTAATTCTCCATAAGTCTTTGTGGCATGTCTATGCTTGCAAAATTTGCGCTTCAACATATAGGGTATGGATTATTCTTATTTTGTTATGGTTCCTTTACAGCGGGAAAGTGGAAGACCACCCATTCCTAGAAAGAGGCCTGCAGTCAAAATGGAAGAGCAATCACTGTTATCTGATCACCCATATGTTGATAAGGTATTTTCTGAATTAACCACTCAACCCAAAGTTCTATTCCTTGTTGTTCATTTCTTTCTTTTTTCAACACTTCACACGGTATCCACAGATTCTCTTCTTTTATTGTTCATTCTGGGTATAATTCCAGATTAACTGTAGTAATTATGCAATAAATCTGTAACTAATTATGTATTCATATCTCATTTACACTGTTCAATTTGAGTCCGTTATGCTTGGTGTGCAGTTATGGCAGCTACATAATGCAGAGCAAATGATTCTGGATCATGAGGAGGAAAACCCTGATAAGTATCAGGACAAGAAATATGAATCAACTATTGACACAGCTTTTGATGAAGAAAATAGTGTTGAATATACACAAGCTTACTATAAGAAAGCTTTGCTACCAAAGGTTATTCTGGTGAGTAGTTATACATAATTTACCTTGATCTGGACAATTTACTCAAAGATTGCATCAACCAGATGGTGCATGGACCTAATTTACTGATTCTATTTAATGACTATTTGTCAGAATACAAATGTGGAAGAACTTGACCTGGATGCTGCTCGTGCTGAGCGTCAGGTGATCTACGCAATATAACATCATTTGCAAAGAATTAGATCTGTACAGTTATATCTTTGCCAAACTATATCTATATAGAGGCAGGCATCCATAAAACTTTTTGCTAAAAAACTGTTCAAGTGTTCATGCATTAATATTATTGTACTTGCAGGTATAGTATATATTTGGTATACCGAAACAGATATTTATGGTGGTCTACATGTTTCATTTGTTGCATATGCTCATCAACTTTTAAACTATCAATTTTTCCCTCTTTTATTATAAAGAAAAGTAAAGAAAAAAATATATCGTGCATTAGAGAAAACAACATAAGGGGCAAATAACTTCCCAAGCCAAAAGGCTCTGAGCCTTCAACTCTCTAACGTGAGCCTTCATCATGAGTCCTTTCTTCTTTTTTCTTTCTTCCTTAGCTACTGGTTTGTGAGTCATAATAAAATAGTGAAAAAATCCTAGCTGTATATGAGTCCAATATCATTCTGCTATCTTGGTCCTTACTTGAGTGGGATGCATCTTAGTATGTATTTGGGTAAGATACAGTATAGAGAGGTTCTTTAACTCTTTATCTAAAGTAACAATCTTATCTAGATCTCGCTTGTCTGTTCAAATGATATGGAAGATGAGGAGGAAATTGTTTGCATTATATTGGACTTTTGGCTCTCAGTTTAGTAGTTGCAATTTGTTTGGTCAGTTATGACATTTAGTTAGTATCTAACAACAAACACAATCCCATTGCTTGTACAATTGGCTCTTCTCAACCAACCCTTATGATAATCATATCGAAGCTTAATCTTACCTGATCAAGTTGATACATGGTCAAATTCTCTGCAAAATTGGGTGGAGTTCAGTTCAAATTTCTGGTCAGATCAAACTTTGCCGCTACTAACTTAGCATGTGTTAAGTTTCCATGTAATCACTTTTTAGTTGATAACTTGGTCTAGTCTCATTCCTAATCAAAGAAAGAACCTTTCTGAATCTTAGATTTGAGCTTCAAATCTATGGATCTCTCTCTACATTGGCATTGGAATATCCACAAGTCGCCATGGGTTGACATAAATAATTACTCCAGCTTTGATACCACCTAGTGCAACTTTGGATGTATACAAAAATTTATAATAGCAATCACAAGTAATCCCCTAGGAAAGAATCAGGCAAAACCTTTGTGTTAAAAATGAATGACCATCTCAAAGACCCAACTTATTTTCAAACATTTAAAAAGTGTGGGAGTTAAAACCTGAAAGGTTCAATAAATCTGTCATTTATTATGTACTTGGTGAGTTAAGGAACAAAATCTCTAATATTAGGAAATGATCTAGTGTATTAAAGGCTGGAAGGGATGAAAAATCTGTTGTTCTTTCTTAGAACATGTTGGTGCAGATTTTCATCAAGCGCCAGAGTGGCTGGAGTCGGTGGAACGCCGGGTCGCCGAGAGCGAGACCTGCAAGAAAAAGTTTTCACTAGAGGTGGCTCCAACGAAGACCCTCCAATGCTCAAATCAGTCATCCTGCCAACAGGCGGAAAAAGGAAGCGTTCGTGAGAGAGATATTGCGTACCTGGAATCTCTCTTTTCTCCTTATGGGCGAAGATCAGAGGCTGGTAGGCCTGAGTCCGTAGACTGTCAGGGTAGGCTGTCTGCCTACTAACAGTTTGTTAATCGTGGCCACCTGCGGTCCGCTGCTTGCTGTCCTGACCATTAGCCAGGTTGTTAGTCGTGGGAGAGCACAGAACTGTTAAAGATTTTTGTCTCCCATTAGATATCCTTGAGAATCACTCCTGGTGTAGTCACCTTATGGCATGTGGGGGGCCCCACCTATTAATGGTATGGGTTGACAAGCAAAAGCTGAGAGCATGGGAAGGGCTTGTGTTACTCATGGTACTCCCATGGTGATGTGACAGCACCATAAAGGTGCCTCTTGGGGGCTAATGGTCAAAGGGTGGAGGTCGATGCCAGGTTGGAGGACGAGGCAGGGTCGGACACGCGCGAAGAATGGGCATTCGCGGGCTAAAGCCCGACGCATCCTCTTCCTTCTTTTTCTCTCCCACCACTTTTTCTCTCTCCTCCTTTTCTCTTGTTATAATGCTCATGGGAGGATGGGATGAGGAGAGGCAATTAATGCCTTGTTAGGTGGTACATGTGGAGTATATTGTCCTGGCTTGAGAACGTCAAGCTTGTGGGGGGGGGGGGACCATCCACCATATCTCCTGGGTAGAGGAGAATCTTTGTAATTAATTGTGATGATGTCATCAGTATCAGTTCAAATGATCCACGGCCATCCTCATAGCACATGCATAGAGGATGATACGCGATCGGGAATCAACGGGATCCATAGGGCAGCGTAGCCAATGAAGACCTTTTAGCATTGGCAGTGGGCTAGTTAGATTGAGGATATGCTGGGCCCTCGATCTCTTCTTATCTTCGGTCCAGATGAAATTTCTCTTAACACATGCCCCTTTCGAGTTCGAGCTTTGGCTCAGGCGAAGGGAGTATTGCAGACAGGACGGGCCGAAGATGCAGGAATTTGGTGCTTTTCAGCCAAGATATGCGGCACCATATTAGGGAGCGTGGATTCATATGCAACTTATAGCCGAGATGTACGCATCTAAATTGGGCTTTAAAGAATTTATGGTAGGTTTCCTTGAAGAGGATGGTACCAGAAGTTTTGTTGCACGCTCCTTGTTATTGGGTTGGTAAGGCAGTGAAACTGAGAACGGAGGTGAGCTGGTGACTTTGGTGTTGCCTGAAGTCATGTATGCATGGGCGACCTCGGTATCATGGGAGACGAGTGTAAAAGTAGGAAGGGCTTGGCACCACTGGCGGTAGGGTGAAAGAGGAGGGAGCTCAAATATGCTTGTGGGTGAGCTTCCGGTGCCGTTTAAGGTGAAGCACGATCCGAAAGAGTTCGGGTCTCAAAGAGGACCCCGGACCTGCCCATGTCGGCGTAGGCGGTGGGCTCTATTCATCTTTCTTCCGAAGGAGAAGCACGAATCTACGAAAAACCTCAGATCCATTTGGGGATGGGGTCCATCCGCCATTGACAATGAGGCTAGGGAATAGGATGGCCTCAGATTCATCCGCAAGCGGGCTCCTCGGCACCGTGGGGAATGAGGGAGGGCGGAGAAGACTTTGTTCAATCTACAAGCGACTTCCTTAGTGCTAGGACCTCGAACCCATCTGCAGGCGAGATAGCAGCGACGAGCTTGCGGCAGCAATGGGATTACGGCTGTTGAGGGTGAGGTCGTGGCAGGCTCGCGGCCGTTGAAGGCAAATTCGGCAATGGTGACTTCACAGGGGTGAGTCTAGCCACGACGAGCTTGTAGAAAGGAGGACTACTGCGATGAGGCTGCGGGAGCGAGGTCGGATGCGGCAAGCCCATATGGGTGAGAATGGTCACGATGAGCCTACAGGGGTGAGGCCGATCGCGGTGAGCCCATGAAAGCGAGGTTGGAGCTGCTTGTAGGCGACCTCAGGGCCGTCGGAGGCGAGACAGGCGTGTGAAGGGAAGTCTGGTGCCTCTCACCGGTGACCTCAAGGCCATTGGAGGCAAAACACACATAATGGGGACCCAACGGGGCACAACACCGTCGAAGGCTGAGCACGAGGAGGCTGATGGGGGCTCAGCCGAAAAGGAGACACACAGAGCCGATAAGGGCTCGACCCAAAGGGAGATGCATGCGGAGGAGACGTCGATCGAGAGAGGCACTTGTGCGGAGGGGATCACGGCCGAAAGGCATGCACAGAGGCATCGTCGGCCAAAGGAGATGCGCAAACATCGTTGTGGCGCACGAAGGTGTTGGCCGGAAAGATTCTCGAACAGGTGGGAGCGCACAAAGGCGGCCTCGAGGCCATTGCGATGGGCCCTGGCCATGCGGGGGGCCCCAGACACGCTGGAGTGCGGGGGACGCACGAAGGGCCCACGGCCTCCCCTTCTTCGACGGTGGCTGGTTTTGGTGCCGGTCGAGCGTGCGACAGGCGCAGGGGGGCCCGTGGCCTCCTCTTCCCTTCTTTCTTCTCTTGCTCCTGCCGTCTGTCTTTTCTTTCCCTCTTTCTTATTTATCACCATGACGAGGCGGGACAAGGGGAAGAAGTTGCGCATGCTAGGTTAAGTGATCCGGGGCGGACTCCGAGGCATATGCTCAGCAAATAACGTGCGTTTTGAAATTCGTGAAGCACAGTACTTTGCGCATTGATATCTTTTTAGTACAGAAGGGATGCAGATAGTAAAAAAGTATGAGACGTCCCAAGATCTTTCCTCTTCGTGAGATATGGCCTACTTCAGCCTCGGCCTTCCGATCAAAGGCCAATTTTTTCTGGACCGATCAAAGTCCGTTCACTTAAACCCGATTAAAGGCCGCTCACTTAAAGGCTCTTGCTAGGCCGATCACAGGCCGTTTGCATAATGCCTATCAAAAGCTAGGCTAATCAAGGATCGTTCGCATAATACGGATCAAAGGCTCCTTCGAACATTGGGCCGATCAAAGGCTCCTTCAAACATTAAGCCAATCAAAGGCCGTTAATTTTAAAACCGATCAAAGACTCCTTCAAACATTAGGCCGATCAAAAGTCATTAATTTTAAAGCCGATCAAAGGCCCCTTCAAACATTGAACCTATCAAAGGCCATTAATTTTGAAACCGATCAAAGGCTCCTTCAAACATTGGGTTGATCAAAGGTCGGGCCGATCAAAGGCCATTAATTTAAATCGATCAAAAGCCCCTTCAAATATTAGGCCGATCAAAGGCCATTAATTTTAAAGTCGATCAAAGGCTTCTTTAAACATTGGGACGATCAAAGGCCATTAATTTTAAAGCTGATCAGAGGCTCCTTCAAATATTGGGTCGATCAAAGGCCGAGCTGATCAAAGGCCATTAATTTTAAAGCCGATTAAAGTCTCCTTCAAACATTGGGTCGATTAAAGGCCATTAATTTTAAAGCCGATCAAAGACTCCTTCAAATATTGGACCAATCAAAGATCATTAATTTTAAAGCCGATCAAAGGCTCCTTCAAACATTGGACCAATCAAAGGCCAAGCCGATCAAAGGTCATTAATTTTAAAATCGATCAAAGATCGTTGATTTCAAGCCGATTAAAGGCTCCTTCTGCGTTGGGCCGATCAAAGGCCGTTGCATGCTGAGGCCGATCAAAGGCCATTGATTTCAAGCCGATCAAATGCTCCTTCAACATTGGGCCGATCAAAGGCCGTCGATTTCAAGCCAATCAAAAGTCGTGGCTCCTTCAACATTGGGCCGATCAAAAGTCGTGGCTCCTTCAACATTGGGCCGATCAAAGGTCGTTGATTTCAAGCCGATCAAAGGCTCCTTAAGCATTGGGCCGATCAAAGACCGTTGATTTCAAGCCGATCAAAGGCTCCTTCCGATCAAGATCATTGATTTCAAGCCGATCAAAGGCTCCTTCAGCGTTGGGCCGATCAAAGGCCGTTGATTTCAAGCCGATCAAAGGCTCCTTTAGCGTTGAGTCGATCAAAGGCCATTGATTCAAAGCCGATCAAAGGCTCCTTCCACGTTTAGCTAATCAAAGGTCAGGCCGATCAAAGGCTGTTGATTATTAAAATCGATCAAAGGCTCCTTTCACATTGGGCTAATCAAAGGCCGTTCTTCACTGGAGTGCTTGGGCTGACAAGGCCTCTTCCCCATTTGGGCCGTTGGAAGAGCCTCACTTTTTCTATGAATCGATGAACAGACAAAGACCCATAGGCTTAAAATAAAATTTCTTATTGAAAAATGTTTTAGAAAACATTACTGATGGTAGGTGTAGGGGTCTTCTTCCTCCATAAAGACTTCCTCGGTCGGCCCTCTGGGGTCGGCCTTGTTTGGTCGGCCTCGTTAGGTTAGCTTCCTCGACCGTCTGGGATTGGTCTCCCTCTTCTCGGATTTAAAATTTTGCTGCATCTGCTTTAGCCAAGCCCCAAAAACCATATGGCTCGGTCTATCATATCGAATGCTTGAATTATTAGCATTGGTTGTACTTCCACCATGACTTGCCAAAGCATCCATCTTATTTTTGTCTTCTAGCTCCCTTGGGTCCACCAATAAAGGTACTTGAGAGACACTAGACTTCTTGCCTCCAGACCTACTAGATCGTACATCAATGCTCATTGTCTTTTTCCGGCCTTCCACTCTGCTGGCAACTCACTTGATTGCCTAGAAGTGGACACCAATATCCATGATAGTGCGGATAGCCTTTTCGGTCATAAACCCGCTTCCTAAAGAAACACTTCTTCTTTTCTTTTTTCTTTTTTTTTTATAGTTTGGACCAACCGGGCACCGTTGGAGGCCTTAGCATGCAGGAAGCATGCGGGAGGAGTTGGAGACTGACGGGGTCGCTGATCTAACCTCGACACTGTCGGAGGGGCATACGAATGTGCAGGGGATACGGAGCCGCTTGCGGCGACTGATGATCTAGCCTCGACGCAGGGTGTGCAAGTGCGCGGGAGGTGTCGTCCAGCAGGGGGTGTGTGAAGGCGAAGTCGACCGAAGGATGCGCGTCGAGGATGCGTCGGCCGAGGGAGGGCGATAGAGAAACCAGAAGAGCCCGGCATGTGGGAACGTGCAGGGGGCGTGTGCTGCTGATCTGGGCACCAGCGAAGACCAAAGTGCGCGTGCGCGAGCTGAGGGGCACGAGAGAGCTCCACGACCGTCGATCCGGCCTCGACGCACGACGGAAGGGCACGCACGAGCGCGGGAAAGGCAGAAGGCCGCCGACCAGCCCCCGACGCATGACAAGAAGCTTGGGGGTGCCGACCTGGTGGGACCCGGTGTCGGAGATGCGCAAGACCACCGACCAACCCTGGGGCGCGACGAGGAAGCTTGGGACCGCCAAATCCGGCAATGAAGCCGAGAAAGGCCGCACGGGGCGGCGAAACCAGGAAAGGCCGTGCGGGGCAGCGAAATCGGCCCGATGCTGGCAAGGGTGTGCAGGCACGTGGGAAGCCGATGACCGCCGGTTTCCTTCCCTTCTTCCCCACATCCCTTTTCCTTCTTTCTTCTCCCCTTCTTCTTTCTTTTCATTTTTCCTTTTTATTTTCATCATCTGTCATTTGTGACAGATGGGACAAAAGGGATGGGAGAAATGGCAGGCACCAGTGGCCGGCGGCAATTCCCATAATATGCACTAATCAAAATAAGGGAATAACATATTACCTTTTGCCCACAAGGAGCAAGGGCAACTATACACGAGGGACTCTAGCCAAGGCCGAGGCTGGATGCATAGGAGGTCTTTCTTCCTCTCTTCCCAATCGCTGTATGGTGTGGGCTGCCGCAATCAGTGCCCACGTCTGGTTGGCATGAGCACTGAATTGATGCTGGTTCTTCTCGAAAGCCGGTAGAAAAGGCGGTGGAGATGTCTCCAACGGTTAGTGTGGAGCACGACTTCCAACTAGAGTCTCCACCGGACGACGTGTCTTGAACGACGTGCCCTTTTTCAAAAAACAGGCAGGAGACCCCTTCCTTTAGTGCCAATTTGTTGGTGCAAATTTCGTCAAGCACCGGAGCGGCTGGAGTCGGTGGAATGCCGGGTCATCGAGAGCGAGACCTGCAAAAAAAAGTTTCCGCTGGAGGTGGCTCCAGCGAAGACCCTCCAATGCTCAAATTAGTCATCCGACCAACAAGCGGGAAAGAGGAGCATTTGTGAGAGAGATGTTGCATACCTGGGATCCCTTTTTCTCCTTACGAACAGAGACTGGAGGCTGATAGGCCTGAGCCTGTAGGCTGTTGGGATAGACTGTCTGCCTACTAACAGTTTGTTAGTCGTGGCCATCTGTAGTCTGTTACTTGCTGTTCTAGCCACTAGCCAGGTTGTTAGTCGTGGGAGAGTACAGAACTGTCAAAGATTTTTGTCTCCCATTAGATGTCCTTAAGAATCACTCCTGGCGGAGTCACCTCATGGCATTAGGGGGCCCCACTTATTAATGGTATGGGCGGACAAGCAAAAGTTGAGAGCTGGGAGGGGCTTGCGTTACTCATGGTTACTCCTGTGGTGATGTGACAGCGCGATAAAGGTGCCTCTTGAGGGCTAATGGCCAAAGAGTAGAGCTAAGCAAAGGTCGATGCCAGGTCAGAGGACGAGGTGAGGTCGGATGCGCACAGAGCATGGGCATTTGTTGGCTGAAGCCGGACGCATCCTCTTCCTTCTTTTCTTCTCCCACCATCTTTTCTCTCTCCTCCTTTTGTCTCGTTATAATGCTCATGGGAGAATGGGATGAGGAGAGGCAATTAATGCCTTGTCAGGTGGTACATGTAGAGCGCATTGTCCCGGCTTGAGAACGTCAAGCTTGTGGAGGGGGACCATCCACCATATCTCCTGGGTAGATGAGAACCTTTGCAATTAATTATGATGATGTCACCAATATAAGTTTAAATGATCCAGGGCCACCCTCATAGCACATGTATAGAGGACGACGCGCGATCGGGAATCAACGGGATCCATAAGGCAGCGTAGCCGATGAAGAGCTTTTAGCACTGGCAGTGGGCTGATTAGATTGAGGATATACTGGGCCCTCGATCCTTTCTTATCTTCAATCCAGATGAAATTTCTCCCAACAGAACATAAAATATATTAAAGATTATCTAATTTGTGGTACATAGACTCTCTTGCTTTTGTGTTTCATGTCCCACTGCCATGCACTTTTTGTTCCTCGTAAATGGATCTTGTGCAATCCTAGGGTTCTTGAAAAGCAATCCATCGGTGGGAATAATTAATGTATTTGCTCCCAGAGCCCGATATCAATAGCCAACTATCACACTCCCGACCCAAGATCGCGAGCTAGGGTTGTGGCAACCGCTGCAAACTCATGAAGAACTCTTCCTACGAGCATGCAAGGTATTCCAAATATAATATTAATGCATCACAGTGGAGTTAATTTAAATAACTTAAAATCAATATTCAATTAACAAATTTCACTGATAAATATATTTGAAAGTTTTTATATCAAATAAATCTTGACTGATAAATCTAAACTAATAACAATAGATCTAAATCTAAACAATTTTAATATTTTTGAATCTCACTCTAATCTCTCTCCAAGCAATATTCGTGTCCGAAATTAAGCACTTGAATCTAAAAAAGAAATAGAAGATAATGAGCTTAACAGTTCAATAAGCAATAAACACTTTAGCTAGATAAGTCAAACAATACATTAATTAAAATTCAATTCAGAGGATACAAAACTAATCACAATAAGGTCCATGAGAATTCATTCTTTTCCAAATTCAATTTCAAATTCATTTTCGTTTGTAAATCAACTTTTTTCAAAACATCTGATTCACCTCGACAACCATGAACTATAACTATACTTATGCCCTATGGCTAAGCCAGAATGAGTTCAAAATAGTCAAAGTGCCAATGTATAAGCCCCACTGGCAGGATATCGATATTCCAACATATAATTTTCACTGACAGGATGTCGATATATCAGTGCAAAACTTTCACTAACAGGATATCGATATACCAATACACAACCCCACTGGTAAAGTATCGATATGTCAATATATAATCCCTACTGATAGGATTTCGATACATAATCAGACTGTGAGCCAAAATCAATTTCGGATCAAATCTTTTTTCAATAAAATCAGTTTTATATTTCAATTGAACAATGCACAACCATCTGGAATCAAAATCAATTGATTATAACTCCATAATAGAATTGATATATTCGATAATACATCAAAAAATATTCTACAATGAAATAAATTTAATAAACAAAGATCCTGCTTCATATTCATAAATCACAAATAATATAACACAAAATTAATTGATATAAATATCATACAATTTGCTGATAAATTTAGAAAAGAGTTACATTACTTATCTTGTAAGCAGAACCAACCAACTGATCAAATTAATTTTAAGAATCTCTCTTAGAACTTGTCACCACTACATCAGAAACTTGTGCATCTTGCTATATAAGAGCATAGACCGTTCCTTAGATTCGGTGTTTCAAGCTTCTATCCTTATTATGTTCAGTTATCAAGATAGACCGACTCTCCATTCTTTATGGGCAATCATCTATTTTGAGGTCTTTCTGACCACAACCAAAGCATACATCAATGTTCCAACAACAATCATTTACTACATGATTTCCATACACCAATGTTCCAACAATAATTATTTACCACATGATTTCCATTACATCATGAACACTTGATGTTATCAGTCGATCCAGAGTTGTCACTTACTAACCTCTTATTGGAACCTTCAGTATATTTACCATTTTGTTCTTGAGACCCATTCGATCTATTTCTCTTCTTTTGATATCTTTTCCTTTCTACATATTTCTTGTTGACTTTTCTTTCAATTATCAATGCTTTATTCACACATCTACATAAATAATTAATCCATATGGCACCACTTTTAATTTTTGTCCTCTGTCCCATCTCAAATTTATGCACTCAATCACGTTCATCCTCGACCAACTATGGGATAAACTTGGTAAACTCTATAAATTTAACTTCATATTTCACAACTGTCATATTCTTTATTTCGGATAATAAATTCTTGCTCTTTTTGAGTCCTTCCACTCTAAAAAAATATTAATCATAAAATGCCCTTTGAAATCTCTCTCAGGAGAGTCGCTCTCCATTTAGTTTATATTTGTGCTTCAATCTCTGCCACCAATTGAACATTTTATGTTGTAAAAATAAGTTTCATAACAAATTTTTCGTCATCACGACACTCCTAGATGGCAAATGGCTTCTCCATCTCTATAATCCAATTGTCGGCTTCCAAAAGTTCGATAGTTTTCTTGAAAGTTGGTGGAGATAATTTAAATTCTACAATATTACTTCATTGATACTGCTGCTCCCGAGTTCTTATGGTGGTGGTATTTGTTGTTGCACTTGCCATTGTTGCAGTAGTTGTTGCTGCAACTGCTGTTGCGATTGCACCAAACCAACTAATATCTATATTATTTGGGGCATACTTAGTTTTTGCTACTCCATCTGGATGTTCCTGACAGGATCAATGACTCTTTTCGGCTGATGGGTACTACCAATTTGCTGAAGAGTATCACCATCCTGTTGGTTTGATGTTTCTCTAACAGCATCTCGAGTAGTCTTTTTTATTCGACATAGAGCTGTCTTAATCTTGCATGAACAACGAGCTTTTTGAAAATTTTTTTCAAAATCTAATATCCGAAATCATACTTCTATCAAAATTTAACCATAATTATTTTAAGAATAAAAATCCTCACAGGGTTGACCATGCCGTAGCACTTGACATCCCAATCGGTTCAATATAGGACATCCAATTGATCAACTGCAATTCAAGGGTCAAACTAGGATGTTCGGATGTAATCGATAGTGAAATCTCGTAATACTCGGCTCGATCAAAATGAGGGCTGGCAAGCTATCCAATAGTCATTGGTCAAGTTCCCTTCGTAGGTCTATCAAGATTATTAAAGTGTCTTTCTAAGATCTAAAAATACTAAAAGAGAGATGATCTAGAGAGAGCCACTTTTAGAGAGAGAAGGTG
>KE504691.1:663880-680927 GCA_000441515.1 Elaeis oleifera | reverse complement strand
AGAGAGAAAGTGGGAAGAGAGAGGAAGGTGAGAGGAAGAGGAAGAGAGAGAACCTCTCTCTCTCTCCTTTTTTCTTTTCTTTTCTTTTCTTTTCTCTTTCTTTTTCTTTTTTTTTTCCTTCTCTTTTCCTCTTCATTTAGATGAAACAGGGGACTCATTCCCTTTCTTTACGTGAATAAGGGAGAGTCCCTGCCAGTGGTGACCATGGCCGATTGTGGCTGGGCCATGCCAGCACCATCAAGTGCTCCACATCCGGCGATTGGGGATGAGGATGGTCGGAAAATCAAAGCAAGACAACAAAAAATAGGGCTCGGCTTTATCATGGAAATCCAACGATAGCTGGCTGGAATTAAGTCTCTAAGGGTTGAGGAAAAGAGAAAGGACAATAACTCAAAGGAATCCGATGTCTTACCTTTCTTTCCTAGTGGTGCTTGGCCTCCAATTCCGGCAAACTCAGTAAAAATTTCTAAAGAAATAGATCTTCTCCAATCTCCAGTGATGATTCTACGGCCGGCACTGGTGGGTTTCGCAAGGTACTTTGTCCCTTTAAGCAGAGGTGGAGGGGGAGGAGTTAGACTCCTCCCCAGCTTAGATTTCCTCTGGGAATCAGGGTGAAGAAGACTCCTAATCATAGTCTTCTTCATCGCTCCATTTTTTTCTTTTTTGTGCCTTAAAAATCATGCAGTATTTTTTTTTGGGGGGGGGGCGTTGTTTTTCCTGGTGGTGGGAACGGTTGGGTATCACACCAATGGTAGCCAAAAGTCAAATTTTGGCTACTAAAAAAACTCTGTTTGCAGAATATTAGACCATTTGATATTTATCAAACTTCATTTACGGTCTGCACTCTACAGACATGACAATAGGCTTTTGCCACCCTTGCTCTGTAGAAGTGATATGCAGACTGCACCAAAACATTCCATATGAGATCAGTCCGGTGGTTTAGTATCTTATCATTTGCTAAGGAATTAGTTTTAAGATTTGGGACTTGGCAGAGTAGATTATGTACAAAACCTTGTGCCCAAGAGAGTGTCCTTAATATAGAAATTTGGTGATGAAAATTGTTATCTTATTCAAGGTTTACTTTGACAGGTTGCTTATCACTTAAGCTCACTCTCTCTCTCTCTCTCTCTCTCACACACACACACACACATGTGCGAGCGCGCATGCGCTCTCTCCATGCATGTATCTGCATGTGTTTTATTAAAATGGTGCTGTCTGATGCAGCTGCATAGCAGATTAAAGAAGGAAGCAAAGAAAGAGGAGAGGAGTATAAAATTCCAAAGTTGAGACGTAACGTAGAGATGGATGAGTATGACCTGATGCATTGGCGACGTTCTTTAGAAGAAAGAGAAGCTCTAATAAGAGATATCAGTTGGTACATTTTAACTTCTTAATTGGATGTACATTCTAGATGTTTTCTCCCTCATGTATGCTCATACTTAAAAACAATTACACCTACAATTGCATATGAATTGTCATACCATAATTTTGGATGGTGGGGCATTATATTTGTGTCTACACACACTATGTAGGAACTGTAACCTGTGCATCTAAAATTTTCACAAATTTATCAAAAATATTTAGCTTCTCTTATATTGATGAGATCTGCAAATCACGCTTGAACTCTTTATACCCTCAAACATGTGTACTTGATTAAAAAACACTAGTTGAGTTTTTGGGTCTCTCAATTTTGCTTCTTGAAAAGCCATTAGTTTAATTGCATAAAATTGCTAAGAAACCTATTTTTAAAAGATTATTGATATCAATATGTTGAAAGGAAAAACACATATCCATTATGAAAACATTGTCCATATGGTCATTGTTTTTTTATTAGATGACAATAATGCCTACATCAATGTCATTACCCTGTCACACTTGGATAACTAATCCCATTTTGCCATTGAATAGGCCATCTACCTTAGTCAACTAGACATTTTCATCTTTTTTGAGCAAATTGGACTCCTTTTTAGCATTCCTCCAATATTAATATATGTAGATGGCAAATGTGCCTGCATCAACATTGTTGTTACTTCTACTGCACAAGTAGTCCCATCAAGTGCAGCCTTTTAATAACTGACCTTTTTCTTCCTTGGTAATGTTTTGACAGGTCAAATTTCTTTAAAGCACTTCTTCATTATTGATATTTATTGAAATTTTGCAATTTGTTCTACTGAAAATACCAAAGGAAAATCAAATTGTTGCAGATTAGATAAAAATATTAACTCTAGAACTTCTAGATAAGGTATAAATAATTTGTAGGCAATCACTGCATGTTAAAAGTGTCGCAAAGAATTTCAATTTTTCTTCTGTTGTCATTTGGACCAATGTTGTACTTTATGGGCACTATCATTCTGATTTTTCCAGATTAGCTGATTCTTGCCCATGAATAATTGAGTCTCCATTCTTGCCCAGACTGAGCCTCTATCTTCCCATCCTTGGTTTCTAGGAATGAGAATTGGTATTGGTTTGGATCTTGCCCGTGAATAACTAACTGAGCCTCCATTGAGGAAAGAGATTCGCGCCTCTCTCATTGGTTTTGGGTGTATGTGGAGGGTTAGCTCTGACAGGAGTTCGTGTTTGCCTCTTTTTGAGTGAATTTATTGATGCACTCATCAGAATCCTGATTTCCATGTGTTAGTCGTAATTTTGCATGATTAGCCACACATCTCGTTGCTCCAGTGAGGCCAAATTAGGAGCTCATGGCAGATGGCACCGTCTTGTCATATGAATACCTCTAACAGTGTTGTCACATGATGATGAAAATCCAAATTTTCTGTTTTCGTCTCTTTTTCATTTGCCTGTGTTATATTTATCTGCAATGGGTTGCCTCTGGCAATGCACGGCATTGAACATCATCAGAATTTATTTTTTAACGGAGATATTGAGGTAACCAAAATGTACTTATCCTCCTTTATCTAGCCCTCTCACCTCTAGGACTGTCCAATGTTATCACAACCATTAAACTTCGTCTCACACAAATGGCGTATGCCCAACACTGGAATAAGTGAGATGGCAGACATAAGGTTTACAGGTGCCACAAGAAACATAATCCTGAATATAAGATAAAACTTCCTCAGTTTCCCTGGAGCAAAATTTTTACATGTATGAACTTTTTCTACCATGTGATGAATATATTTCGATCCAGTGGTGCACTAAAAACTGGAGATATTTGTGTTTGTTTTGGCAGCCGCAAAGCTCTTGGTCTTCCTCTGGAGGAGCCTGGGAGATACGTAGATGATAAGAGAGTTTGGGGACAGGACCGCTATGACCCCTCGGATCCTCTGTACCGTTATGATTACTGGGGGGAGCCCAAAAACTCAGAGAAAAGCAAACAGGAGAGAATGACAGAAGACCATAATCAATCCATTGTTGGAAAGGTACGGTTGGTATGAAATGTCATATGAAGAAGCCATCAAGCAGAAGATGCATCGTGAAGCCCAGACGAAGACGACTCCAGAAGAAACAGAGGAAAATGAAGATGAAGACGATGAAGATGATGACATAGATTTTGACTACAGCATTTTTGGCGGTTCTAATTCATATTCAACAAACAAGCCACTTGTCAATGGTACTGAATCTCCTAGCATGTCAGATGAAGGCATGTTTGAGAATTAGTTCATGGTAACAATGTTTGTTTGTATATTAGTAATGGTTGGCAATATCTGAGTCAGATACTAATAAGCTCCTTTCCTTGCTGAAGCTACTTTTTGTCCCATACCACATTGTTGCCAAAAAAACCTGTGCCATGATGCCCTGCAATGATTGCTAATAGCCAACTTGAAGGACCTCTGGAGACTTTACAAGGCGAGTCAGTGATAGAGCCTGCAACTACTATAAAGTGCGAGTGGAACTTATGATGTGATTATAAAAGTAGCAGAAGAGTTCTATAACTTCAAGATTAAGAGGGGCCAAGCTTCCCTGTAACATTACAGAGGGACATGTCGCTATAAAATCATAACGCTGGTCATTACAAGGACATGTTGGGCAAGATAATAATGGGAAAATGTGTCATTGCTAAGGAAAACATGATTCAGTTGCGCGCAAGTACAAGCATGCATCTCATCACCTCTTGCTAAGCAAGAAGATAAGAAATGTGTGAGAAAACAGGAGAGAGAGCTATTCCTAAGATTTCTATCACCAGATCAGCATCTCCTGCATGTTTGCATTTCTTTATAAGCATCTCCTGCATGTTTGCATTTCTTTATAAGTTTATTGCATCGTAGTGTCATCATTTTATCCACACTGCTCATTATTCCTTTGGTTGTTCGTTAAAGAGTTCCATGCTTCTAGACAATAGCTCGCTACCATTGAGTTACCCCGCAATCATTATTTCCTACCACTCAAATTCGAGCATTTTCAATTTTTTCATTATCAGCAAGTTCTCAACTTCCGCAACTAGAGCAACAGACCAAAGCAACAGAAGCCAAACCACAATAAACACAATTACACAGAAATCTTAGCACGGGAGACCCACCAAGAAGGATAGCATACGTCAGTTAGAACATAACTGCAACAAGAACAAAGAACTTTGTTTTATCTATCAGCTGTCTTTGTACAGTTATGGAAGGCAAAGATGAAAAACAATAACTATTAACAGCAATCTCCAACACCTCCCACATTGTCATAGGCGACATGGAATGCAATCTGATGCCTCAATCAGCTTATAAAATATCACATATTTTGAATCTGCAACGCAAGAGTCAGACTCACCAAGTTCCTCTAAACCAATCCATACTGCAGTCCAACGCTCACGTAGAGTACACAAGCTTCCCGATGGGACCAACCTGCTTCTCAACACCAAAACTGACGGCCACTTGGATACAAGCCAGAACCAAAACAGAAACCAGCATAGCACACCATCAGTAGTCTGTCTGGCAACGAAATCATGACGATCTTGACTCGGTTGGTTTAGGCCAACAAAACACTTGGTACTCGGAACACATTTGGCCCAGTCCGCCACCCAACAGACTATGCTGTGGAGACCACAGCCCATGGGCATATATGTAATAGGAAAGGCTGAAGATGGTCAATCAATTTCTCCTTCCTCAACATCATTTGCAAGAGCAGTGCTTGGCTCACCATCTTCCTCCTCTTCGTCATCAGCTTTCATGTACAACCCAAGCTGTTCTAAAGGGTTGCTGCCCCAATTTAAACAGCCAATATCCTCCTGTGAGTGAACTGGGCTTGTCTCACCAACAGAACTAGGTACATGTTCAGCTGGAACAGTTCTAAGCATCTCTAGATCCTTTAGAAATTGACTACTCTCATTGATCTCCACAGTCCTCTCTATCTGCATGATACATAGAATATCCACCATCAAATAAAATATCAAAATAACAAATAAAAGATACCATGTTGTGCCTGAAACAAAAGTTTACACACCTGAAGCAAGGCCTGACGTGCTGCTTCTCTCTCGAGCTCACGTTTGTGCTTAGCTTCTGCTGCAGCTTCTGCTGCAGCTTGCTTTCGAGCTTCTTCAGCAGCCTTAGCTTCTGCTTGCAACCGAGCTTTCTCTGTTTTCATATGATTATAGATAAATCATTCACAACATGAAATGGGGAGGGGGGGGGGGGAGACCATAAAAATGTATTAACAATTGCCTCGTTGCCCCTCACCTTCCCTCTTTTTCCTCTCAAGCTCCTCCCTCTCAAGCCGAAGTATCTCTGGATCCCTCTTTTCACCCTATTCTCGGAAAAATATTTACACATCATATACACAGTACAATTGTTGGGCAGTATACCACATGATCAGAAGTGACACAGCTATAGTTAGTCACACCTCTAACCAACCTGGTCAAATGTCTTCTCACGGGCTTTGAGGATTGTATCAGCAAAGCGACTTCTCAATAAAGCAGCACGATAGAGCTTTTGAGGGAAGACCTGCCTCTCGGATGGAGCATTCCCCCTAAAATTTTCACAATGCAAAGGTAAGGAGATCTGTGCATAATATATGCTCAAGATCCTTGGAATTTCACAGTATTCTTCTTGAAATTCATGCTTACCCTCTTGGGGCTATTTGCCTCGACAGATGCAGGTATAGGATAAGCATCCCGTTCTGGTTGATCTAACCCATTAGTAGACTCTGGAAGATGCTAATAATACAAGCGTTTAGACAATAAATTGATGAAAGAAGGAACAGTATGTCTCCAGATACAAAAAAATTTACAAGCACATCGGTTTCCACGGGTTAAAGGTGTAACTCAGAAACCTACCGTTTCCATCGAGTGGGTTTAAAACATCACTTTTTTCTTGGTCCAAAGCTGCCCCAGATCGTACATTTTCCTGCATAAACAAACATGACAGACTTTAATTTCTAAAGAAAGAAAAAAATTTCTGAAGTATGAAAACAGAGAGATTTAACAAAACATGACTCATAATGACAATAATATTGAATAGAAATGGAATAACAAGGCTAGAAAAGTGTTGGCAGTCCCAAGCAACAGCTCATGCAGTGATTTCAGATGCTAAAATACCTTGATAACCTTTGGAGGACTAGCAACTTTCTCATCTGAGTCGCTTGCTGAGGAACTACCAGAGCCCGAATCTACAGAAGGATCAGAGTTGAATCACAAAGTATATTTGCAAGAACAAGCATTAAGCATCTATACATACAAGGCACCAATATTATGACAAATAAAACGAGAAAAAGACCTCCATTATGCAACAGAAAGTAAGATATGGAGTGTAATATTTAACAATGATGCAGACAAAATGTAGTTAAATTGGGAACTCATACTGGATAGGGTAGGCCCTTTTGTGAAAGGACATATCTCTAAATTATTTTTGAACAAAAAATAGGTTATCCATCATCATGCTTCGATAATACAGATAGATCAATAGCACGAAAAGTTAAAGCTTCCTTTATCTCAGGAGTAACAGCACAACACTTGTTCCTAAAAACTTCCATTCCTCAACAACCTACAGCCTCACCCAGCTAATCTCATGCCCTTTCAGATTAACCGGTATATCATAAAGTCTTAAATATAGCTTATAGCAATACCCAGCTAATCTCATGTCCTTTCAGCTCAACCTGTATAGCATGAAGTTTTAAATATTTGAAGCAAAGTTCTCATAAAGGGTAGTCGGCGTTCACCAGTTTTACAAGTTTAACTTCCATTTATAGTTTGAAGTGCCAGTCCTACCATATCAATGGAAAATATACTGTATGGATCTGTACAGCTGCATCATCCACCCTAGTCCATATTACCGCATATGGACCATTACCTATGCATATTTCTGACGCACACACCACAGGTCAAGACAGTGGTGACAACCAGAATCCTACTTTCCTGTTTTAAAACATGTTTTACGATCCCCAATAGCCATACCGCTGAGAGTCAAAAAAACTATCCTATAACAGACAGCGTGCATCTAGGATCTAGGAGACATCTTAGGGGTATAAGACCTATTAGAGGAGCATTTACATGTCCGGGATGAAATCCATAAAGATAACCAGTTGCAAGTTAAAGGAGTAGTGTATTTTCACTTGGGGAAATTCACTATTTATTCCACATGTGGCTCATCATCCTCCATATCTAATTATCAAAGTTACATCTAACATCCCATCAATATATATAAAATAAGCATGTCACGACTAACAGATGCCAAGCAGATCTCCTGCACTACCCATGTTATGGCTACCTCTATCCAGACCAGACTCATGCAGTAGGTATTGCAGTACTTGTGGCAGCAATGGTGGTCTGTTCCCTTATTGATACCAAAAGGTATATGGACTACACGAGCCAACACCAAGACTGGTATTATAAATATATCACTGCATGCACAATGATAATGATATGCACTCTAATATGTAAACAGAGTTATGCCCACAACAACTATACCATACAGTCATAGACCTTAAGCTTGTAAGAACAGCTAACTTGGAATATAGTAGTTATATAATGTCACTCTGTATGATAGACTGCTTTGAAGTTTTAAACTATGTGATACATAATAATCATCACAAGCATTTAGGGTGTTCTATAGTTTTACAATAATATGTGATGCTAAGAAATTACCTTTAATTGTTCAAAACATATTTATAAATCAGAATAAATAAGCTTTATTGTTCTAAGGTTCAACAAGAATTTAACAAAGGAGCGTACCTTAACTTTGTGTATCTTATGACAAACTAGTGTGACTTTACATGCCAATGCTTACAGTTGGCATGGGATAACATAATAAATGTACCATGTCAATCCCTAGCTAAGAAAGGCACAATACAAGATATTTTGGTGGTTATCAATTTGTAATTAAGGAATCCAGTAGGCAGCAAAATCCTTATCCAGCATGAAGATGAATCGATTTTGAGACAACCAAAGCCACTGACCCAAACTTGTCGGTCTGTTTCAGGTCTTAATTTTGGTGGTTATCAATTTGTAATTAAGGAAACAAGCAAGCAGCAAAATCCATAGCCAGCATGAAGCTGAATCGACTTTTTAACAACCAAAGCCCATGACCCGAACTTACTCTGTCTGTTTCAGGTCTTCAAGCTTTTATTCAATTGCATTCTACAAAGGTCACCTAAGAACTGGACCAACTACAGTAGACTTGATTCCACTCGCCAAAGGAAGTTCAAAACAGAGTCTGATCCACAAGCACCAAAGCTAAGCATAAACAGAAACTGATCAACCGTAACCTGAATACCTTCACTATGTGGTCAATTTTGGATCGAAATGGACATTAACCAACCAATTCCGGTCAAGCATAGCTAATGCTAGTCACACTGTGGCTGGCCATTCAACTTGTACCCCTGATGACACTTGATTCATTTAAGTCAAATCCAAGCAAGGGATAGTACTTGCTGGTTTCCTCTAAGGCCCTGTTTATCGGTCCAATAAGATTCCCTGCAAATTTTCTGCTTTAAAATTTGCTAGAATGATTGGTGAAAAGAGACCAGGGCAGCTGGTAGCACAACTCCTCCCTACTTCTGGAACAACCTATCCCTTTTCCAAAGTGATATATCTCATCCTTAATAAGGATTAGTTGAGTTGCCAGCTGCCCACTCTCTCTTAACCTCCCACTTCCAACATGCTTTTAAGATGGAACTCTCACATGGAAAATCTTTATCACACCAACAAGATATTCTGGAATTCAAATGCACCCTAAATGTCTAATCTAACTAAGAAAATAAGGGATTTGTCACAGATCTCCCCCTTGAATATTTCAACCCACCTTCCATGGTTGGAGCTAAAAGCAATAAATGGTCATGAAAGTAGGTGAACATTATATACAAGATCTGCAAATTAAATTCAATGACAAGACTGGCTACAATCATCTAAGCCTATGTGCAAGAAGTGGCAATTCATTTGCAAAACAAGGATTTAAAGGGTAGACACAACTGTTATCATGTCGCTAACATTTCAACTACTTCCTGAATACTCATGGAGTAGAACACTCACTAGTGAATACTCATGGAGTAGAACACTCACTAGAAATACTAGCAAATTAAATTTAATATCACTTCTTAGAAATACCAATTATATCAAAATAATCCATTCAGAACTAGCATCTACAGAGAACCAAGAATTAGGAAATTCCACTTCAAAATAGATGCACAAGCATAAAGCAAATTAGCAATTGAACTATGGCATATGTTTATTTGATTCCATCTTACGTAGACTGCCTCTAACCGTGTTAACGGGACACTCACATCCAGCTTCTAGAATTTGTGTTTGCTACATATCCAAATCAGTTAGGTGTCAGACACTGAGTACTTTGTCATATTTCTTTTCTTTCTTTTTTTTCAATTTGCGGCTTTTAGAAACTGGTACACAGCTGGACTACTACAAGAATGAGTTTGATCCATAGTACTAATGTTAAAAATGAGCTAGAATTGGAGAATACAAGCCCTAACAAACCAGAAAATAGTGAAGAAACCAATGATCTTGTTCCTCAAACAACACAAGTATATATAATAGGTTTAAAAACCAACCACATTGCAGTATGTACTGCCCCATACTACAATACATACCAGGCCATGCCACCCCATATTGGCAAACCAGTAGATGTGGAGGCATGCACCGCAGTATTTCAAACTTGGTGCATACCAACCAATGTGATAAAATAGATATACAGCCTCAGATTTCATCACTCTGCCGAAGTAATAAAAATTTCATACAAAGTTGTTTAGTATTTTTGCCAACAACATTCCCACAAAACAATCAATATATTGAGAAATCTTTCGGAAAGGATGTTATGCTAAACAGAGATAGAATGTCCTGCAATATTTCAGAAAGGATGTTAAGCTAAACAGAGATAGCATGTCCTGCAATTTTACCCACATGCATACATATATATCACAATTTTCACTGGTTATGCATAAACTTAATGTTTATATCCAGGATGATAATATTGTACCATAAGGAATGTCATTTGCAAATGACAAAATACTGATTAATAAAAAGCAAACAAGGTTATATGTTAACTTAGAATTACAGTGGAAAGGCCACCAAGATAAATGCTTGACAATCATCATTACAACTTGAAGACACGAATGCATTTTCAATAGAAATAGATATGAAATAGAGGCCCAAACAAAACTGAAGGTGAGAGATGCTGTGAACTATTAGCCAAAAGAATAGTGAGCAAGGTTCACCGTCTTGATACCGGATCTCACAATAGTAATATCCTATTATAATGTCAATACGCCATTCGGTATAATACGAGACAACATACTGAATGTCAATATGGTACAAGACACTGTACCGGATCAATATCAGTATGGTATAGTACATCCAGTACCAGATGGAATAGGATGATACAGAAGACCATGATAGTGAGGCTAGAGTATTGAGGTGCTTTCATATGATAACAGATGCATATCTCTGTGACTTGAAAGCAGAACTTGACAATTAGCAATCAGGTCTGCAATATTGTATATAGTTCACAATAGTGTACAATAGAGAGGACAGAAGCGATAAAGGTGAAACAAGATGAATCAACACAAAGCTAGAAAAAGATAGCATATCCCCCGCTAAGAGAGCAAACTAATGGAGAACCAACTACAATTGTATGGCATATGCAGGCACGAGGAAACCCCATTACAAAGAGGAACTCAATTATAAGCCAAAGAGTTCTAAAAGAGAAGAGAAAGCACCTGAGCTAGCATTTATGTTAACTGCAAAAAAGGATCTAGACAAGCTTGCAATAACTAAGGCTAGAAAACTAGCAAGCTGCTCACAAGCTAGCTTGAGCTCACATCAAAATTTTGCTGGAGTTTGGCTCACTCAGTTAGGAAATGAGCCAAGCTAGAGGTATGCTTAGTTCGCTCGAACTCAACTCGCTTGGGATATAAATATACAAAAATTTATACATTATAGATTATTTTAGCCCTTATTATCTGTATAAATAATTATTTTATAATTAATATAAATAACGTAGAATAGAATGTATTTCAACTATAAGATTAAAAATATAATCAGGATTATTACTTCAAACCAAGGTTTGCGGACTCGATATCGAAACCCATACCGGTTGTCGGCCGATACCGTACCATACTATATCGGACCATATCGATAATAAAAAAAATCAAAAAAAAATCCCACCCAACAGAGAAAAAAAATCAAGCCAAACCGGTACCGTACCATACCGTACCAGACCAAATTACCTGATATCAGACAGTTCGGACAGATACCGTACCGAACCGATTGATTCGATCTGATTCAGGCTATTTCCGAAAAATCGATCTGAACCGAATCAATTTCCTACCAGAACGGTATAGTATGATACAGTACGGTACGGGATGTACCGACCGGTTTAGGCCGGTACGAAATACCATGCTTCAAACTATTTAAGTGAAAGCCTAGAATGATCTTAATCCCTCACTAGATCTCTTAAACAAGTTGCTTGCAATAAGCTCAAGCTACGCCTAGCTTCACTTGTTTCCGGCCCTAATAGTAACACTAGGTAGCTTTCAAAGGAACTACTAGCAAATCAAGATTCATAATGTTGCCCTAGTTAGTTGGTGCAAATTTTGATAGTTAGGTTTATGTGTCATCTCCTTTCTTCCTTCTTCTTCTTCTTTTTCTTCTTTTGGTGTGGAGGTGGGGTGGGGGCGAGTGTTAGGGTATAATACCCAACATAAAAAGTAGGTCCTTATGTGACCATTTAATATCATGGCTATAGGCTACAAATCAATGATCACCCACATCTGTTCCACCGTACTCCTACATCTAAACTATTGTATAAAGCAAATTCCCAAGACTCTGTCCATCCATCTAAACTAGAAGCTCAACAACAAATTATTTCAAGCGAGAAAGAAAGTTGGAACTCCCAAGAAAGAATCCAATAAAATAAATTCAAAAACAAAAAGCACATCAAACTTTTTAAAAAAAAAGTCTTGTTGTGACTCATAAGTTCCTTTAATCCCATTATATATGCCTTCTATTATTCTAGTAAATATCTCCCCATTTACATGGTTAAATAAATAACTAGCAGAGACTATATATGCTAAATATGAAGTATATCAATTAAATCTATCACAAAGACAGGACCATGGCCACCAATCAGATCCTCCTTGTTATTGAATTGATGAAGTGCATAAAATATAATAACATCCGGTTCATTTGACTCCCTATCAAAGCAAAATATTCCACTATACCTGAATCTTGCCCATCGCCGTTAGTCCACATAAATTCAAATCCAAGTTGCATATCAAGCAAACAAAAAGGCAAATAATTGAACTTCTGATTCCTAAGATTGGAATTAGAACCTAATAATACATGCCGCCCCTGCCTAATAAATTGGTCAAAATGCAACAAAACTATGGCAAAAGGTCATTACAGAAGTTGATTCAGGTATAGGTCAAAGGTGGCAAATGAACATAGGCAAATTTGAACAATCAAGGTTGTGGTGTGGATTGCTATCCATGAATTGGATATGGTCTTATTAATTGAGTTATAAATGAGTATGCCTGCAAATTGTGTATGGCAACAATTTTTTGATTGAATTGTTTGATCGACCTTATCAAATCTATAAATACTAATTTCAGATTTCTAACAAAAGCCCCTTGTCCAAAAACAATTCTAGATTTACTACCTAAATTGACATCCAGATTGGTTTCAGATTTATAATTCGATTAATCCAGATATGACACATGTAGCCTAAAATAATAAAATCATGATAGAATTTTTCTAGAAAATAACAGATCTGCTACTTAATTTTATCAGTTGTGCTTTAGAGGAAACCATCACAGCTATCTTTTCAATCTTGGCTCTTTCTTCCCAAAGACCTCTCGTTCTCTGCTTGAGGTTCCTAACTATTGATTCCCAGTTCATTGATTGAAACCAGGTTGGAACCAAGGATTTAGTGCTACTAAAAACATTGGACTGCATCAATATCAACTCATACAGACAACCATGATTAAGTCTGATGTCTGACCCAAAACCAATCATTAAACCATATTTTCCCCACTCAAGCCCCGTCCTTTGCTCCCCTCCTCTCCTAATTTCAGACTTCCTTCAAATATTCATCTTTGATCATAGCTACCTACAACACCTAATGAGAAAACACAACAATTATGTCCTTTCTTTATGATGCATGCATATTTTCAGAAGCATGATCACAGAAATAGTCTTATTATTTCAGTTATTTAGTCTTTTTTATATTCTAGTGCTTTCTCATTGTATCAAACTGCGGCAAAAGATAGATCATGTAGGACTTATGTAGCCACAACTTAAGCCATGTGCTAAGATGTTGTACGAGGAGAATCAATAACTTGAAATTTAATTTAATTTTTTCGTCTTCATAGTAAAATCAGGATCCTTCTTTCCTTTCTTGCCTCTAAAGCATTAGCATTCTCCATCTTCTCAACCCCCCCCCCACCCCCAAGATAATTACTGATGTGACCTACCACCAATAATTTTAGATCAGATCCATAACTCCATAAACCTAATCTATTCTACAAAGAGGCCCTATTAGGTGGTACCAAAGCACCTAATCCTAAAGCAAAGGCACTTTGTTCAACAATCAATCAATCAATCAGGAAACACATCATGGGAAGCTCCAAAGCATGAAGAACAATGAGGTGTGGAATAGAGACTTAGCTAACTGGAAATGCATATGATGGAGAAGCAAGAAGTTTTTGAAGCCTTCAAGGACCTAAAAATGATAAGTCAGATTCACCATCATCCTCTAATGCATATCTCAGTAAACCATTTAAGTCAGCTGTATAACCACTGGTGAGCATATCTGAAGCATAAAACCAATTAAGTGTGGAATAGCAACTTAGCAAACTGGAGGTAAGCAAGTCCTTGCATCCTTCAAGGATCTAAATGACGTAAATCAGATTTGCCATCATCCTCCAATGAAACACACTAACACAATGCACAAAATGCCATGCCAAACATGTTAATCAGAAATAGTTGCACAGCGATTTCTTAGCCAAAATATCAATGATATGCTGCTTACAAAGTCCTTGGATGGCAAGAAGATGTTTCATGTCCCACAACAAATATGAGCCCTACAGGCATATCACATCAACACATTGTTCTGACTCCAGAGGACGACAATTGGTGGAGGTCGATCCATATGATCAGGAATTAAGGTACTGTATGATGGTGTTAAACAAACACATGCATGATAAGGAGGCATGTACCTTCACATTATGCATCCATCTTAACTGGTACATGGCATGCACGACACATTCCAATACAACTGATAAAACCCATTTAATTGCTCCAAACCATGGCACACGACTGGAAACATGATGACCACAGAACAGGCACAACTTAAGATACTTTCCTTGCACATGTCAATCACAAGGGATGATCACAGCAGGCATAACGGATGAACAAGATGTGAGACTAAGTATCATTTTTCTGTTGCATCATGAACCTAACAGGCTTCCTCAATTAGATTATCAGTTGTACTGACTCTTTATGCAAGGGATTGTATGGTACAATAAGTTGTGGCCAATCAAAGAGCACCACAAATATGTGGTGGAGCTGATTGAAAAAGCCCAATAGAAGATCTAGGCATAGTGCAATCTATAATTGGGAGAAGATGTAAAGACTGAATAAGTAAAAACTCTTTCATAGCTTGTGTCACTTGCCAAGGTAAACTTTGTGGATCAACCATCTATGGAGGAAACATGCAATATGTAATCCACTTGAGCTTTTAAGAAGCTGAACCTAAAGATGAAGCAGCAAGAACCACCTATCATACCAGCCTAGATGAACTTTGAGCAAGTCATTGTCAAGCACCAATGACTAGTGGAATATTTACAGATCAAGATTCTACAGAATACAATGTGCAAAACTAGCCTAAAAATGCAATGTGCATGGGATGTCAAGCATCAATGCCTAGCGGCTTCTTTACAGATCAAGATTCTAAGAAATGCAATGGGCATGAGATGTGCAGATCACACATCCCATTGGACACCCTCAACCCTAACAACAAGAAAGTCAAATATGCCTATGACAACACATGCTCCTTGACCAATGCAATGGACCAATCGTGCACCTGATGAAGACACAAGCATCACCAGCTTAGACAAAGTGGTCAAACCTGCACAAAAATGATGCAGACAAATGGTGATTGAACATTCAGACCACATACCACTTACACGCCAACATAGCCAAGCCATCAAGCTTCAGGGTAGGCCAACGTATGGCAGAAGTGGCTAATGCATGTGGACTACTGAAGACTTACTTCGCAGAAGTTAGAACTTAGTTCCAGTTGCTTAATCTTTTATTTTTTATTTTAGTGTTTTTCAATTGTATGTTGGAAATTTCAAAAATCTATGAAGCATATATGAACACTCATATAAGTACAACTTACATAGACAAGTAATTCAACAAGTTCCAGATAACAAATACAAAAAAGGAAGGTCCATAAGGGGCACCACTATGGTATTTATACAAGGATAATTGGAGACCTGAAACTAAACTATGTCAGATTTAACATGGCTAAAAAATACACTTTCACAACTTTGTAAGCTAAGAAAAGCATGTATTCCAAGAAAGACATGTTTGGTGAAGCTCAATGAAGCATGCTTCTCACATAGGCGGAAGTCAATAAGCTGTTTTGTTAATAACTAGAAAAATTAGTTTATGGCGTATGCTTACATAAATCACCTACTTTCTTCACAAAATAATAAGTTGCCTCTTACGAGTAGGCATATTGCATGTACAAAACTAGAAATGGAGTATGAAAGTTAAGTTAGACCAACCCAGACCAAAAGGCATGATTTGTGGCATCATCTCAAAGTTTGTAATCTAAACCTTAATCTCAACAAAGTTAGAATTAGTAGAGTCAAATCAAACTTCATTGGAAATCAACAGGCTCAACAAGTGCTTTCATGTTGTGTTATCAAACACTAAAGAAGTCAAGAAAATATTCTCTTAAGAGTACTCTCACAGAATTGCTTCATAAACAAACTTCTTTAGAAAGCAAAAGCAACATCAAAAAATGTCATAAGTTTCTTCTTCTCTGTAGCAATGGAAGCTACCTTTCCCTCTTTCCCACCAAATTATTAAAATGTCCGACTTCTGCTTTCTTCCCCCTAATCTGGAGGATTGTTGCAGCAATTTATCCCCATGAACAAGTCCAGATCAAATCTAAAGTAGAATCAGTCATAAGCTGCTGAAATCAATCCAAACTTACATAGGTAATGTATCCCTTTATCAGTCCCATCTACATGATTGCCCCTCTAATTCATGAGCAATGTTAAAAGGCACCCATCAACGTAAATGCATGATATGCAGCTTATTGGTTCACTATGTAAATTTACACATAAATTAAAACTGTCCTCATCTATTACAACATGGATGTGATGCCTAGCAATCATCCACCAAGGCTGCCTGGCTTGATCTCATACATAATCAGGCATGTATCATCAAAGCTATCCAGCCACTTCCACCCCTTACCACCCCATATCCGATCATATGTGCCCAATACCAATTTAATCAGTCATCTCTATACAAAATTGATGCACCTTGAGAAGGCTAGCTAGCAAGGACATTAAGACCAATAAAAAATATAAAAGTATCGAATCGGTTAATCTAATATAAAAGTATCAACCAGGGTTTGCCATACCGGGCCGAACC
>KE504691.1:606833-639473 GCA_000441515.1 Elaeis oleifera | reverse complement strand
TTCATCTATCCTAAGGAAGCAATCGTACACCAACTTTTCGGATCGATCACCATCCTCGTGATGATCCTATGGTCAGGAGCAGTTTATGAGTTAGTTATGTAAATTCATGTCTTAAATTTTCAACTCTTGAAATATGAATTAACATTTTCACTAACTCAAAGGATGTATCACAGACACAATGTACACAATGTGATAGAAGAATAACCTTTTATTCATTTATAGTCAAAATTATAATTTTGCCCTTAGATATGTACAGGAATGTGTCAGCCGATCTGGCATCTAGGGCACACATCTAACAGTCGGTTCGGCCATGATGATGCTGGTTCGGCCATGATGATCCTGCTTGGGCTATGATGACCATTCATGACCTGCAGACTTAGAAAAAAAAGAGATGATTGGTGAAGGTGTTAGAACCTCACCTCATGAAAGCAGAATCATCGAAGTTTCTTCCTTCAGAGCATCTCCTTTTGGGATCTCTTAGCTCTTCTTATATAGGTGTGGAGCAAGGGGCCGATCTTGAATTAAGGGGAGCAGATCCGATTATCCCAATGATTGCCCCCACTCTCAAGTTCAAGATGATCTGACATATTGGATGATGAGAGTTAGCGTACCTTCTGCTACGACTCCAAGCTCCAATTCTGTGATCGTTTTATGAATATTTGATATACAAAAATCAATCGAATATCTTTTGATCGATCGAAGTCAGAATATTTTTTGATCGATCGGAGTCGAGTCGGCATATTTTTTGATCAATCGAAGTCAGATCGATATATCTTTCGTTCAATCAGAGTCAGTATGTAGATTTAACCGATCAAAGTCGGTACGTATATTCGGTCGATCGGAGTCGGTATTTAGATTCGACTGATCAGAGTCAGTATTTTGGTCCTCTTAAGACTCATTTTGATCCGAAGATTGGTAATTTTTCTGCTTTGGCCCTTCGAAGTTTGAGTCGAAGCTCGTATTTGTCATCGAATCATCTTGAGCTGAAGCTCGTATTTATCGTCGAATCATCTATTGATTCATCATAATTTTTTTCGGGATGTGGATTCCTTATGTCAATCAGATAAAAGCCGACTAACTAATCTATAGATATTTTTCTAAGTTGGTTAGTCGGGTGTCAGCCAACTAACATTTCGTCGGATATCAGTTGATGACTTTCTCATATGATCGAGTACAAGTCAGTCATATTATGCAATGTATCATTAGATAGTCGAATTTATTAGTATGATGTTGTAGAAGAAAAATCTTTTGATAGATTTGACTTCATTGCGGTCGTAGTCATCGAATCGTCGTTGTGACTCATGAAGATGATAAAAATATCTAGGTGTGGAGAAATTGTTAGGATAATCAGATCTGCTCCCCTCGATTTGAGATCGGCCCCTTGCTCCACACCTATATAAGAAGAGACAAGAGATCCCCAAAGGAGAGGCTCTGAAGGGAAGAAACTTCCATGATTCAGCTTTTATGAGGTGGATTTCTAACATCTTCATCAGTCATTCTATTTTTTCTAAGTTTGCAGGTCATGAATAATCATCATGGTCGAAGTCGTATCATCATGGCCGAACCAGTATTATCACGATCGAACTAGCATCATCATGGCTGAACCAGTATCATCAGGGCCGAAATAGCATCATCATAGTCAAATCAGTATCGTTATGACTAAACCAGCATCATCATTGTCGAATCAGCATTATTATGATCGAGCAAGTATCATAATGGCTGACTGACTAATAGCCGACTAACTAATGACCGACTGCCTAATGACCGATGTCTAATCTACAATCATGATATCATAATTATGGAGAATGAATCCATACCACGATTGTCAGCGGGTATAAACTGCCCACTAACTCCATGATTATGATCCGATAATAGAGGTTAAGTACTCTTTTAGTACCATAAAAAGTGAAACCCCATGTGTTCAACAGTTACACCCGAATCGCCTATAAAGGGAAGGTAAGGGAACAGCAATGGTAAGGGATAATTTTGGATAAAAATTCTGCCAAACTCTATTATAAATATTCTGTTCACCACTTTTCACTAATTTAAGCATCGAAGGATCTCCGTCAGATAAAATTTCGACCAATGGATTTGTTTGTGAGGTCACTCTTCATCGGAGTCAGGCGCACTCGAGGATTGGCTGCAACAGATTGGCACACCAGGTAAGAGATTCAACAAATCCTGAAAGAGCAATGGTAAGAGAAAAAGTCCAAAATACGTCTATCAACAAGGGCAAACGATCTTCCCATAGGAAGAGGTCGTCTGAGCTAGAACGTGGAGCTCCATGCTCCACAGCAAGTGGCGGTGGCGGATCAGCAGCAGCTTACCACTTTGATCCAACAGGTGTAGGACCTCACAGCCGCGATATATGGCCTCTAACAATCAGTGCAGTCCAACATCATTCAGAAGCACTCTCAAGCCCTACATCTATATTCTTTTGCAAGACAGCGGTCTCTAAACATCAAATCTGAAGTCAAAATCAGACCACGATAAAACTCAAGGCTGAGGTGAAGACACTCACCGAAGCTATTTGCAGTCTTTAACAGACTATAAAACAATGATAACAGCAATCAAAAGAGCTGATGCCACAGGCTG
Source organism: Elaeis oleifera (assembly GCA_000441515.1). Classification (NCBI taxonomy): domain Eukaryota; kingdom Viridiplantae; phylum Streptophyta; class Magnoliopsida; order Arecales; family Arecaceae; genus Elaeis; species Elaeis oleifera. The sequence goes on along the minus strand of KE504691.1, from coordinate 636,878 downwards.
TACCTTCAAGGCATAGCCATCGTGCCTCACTCCGCATCAATAATACTCTTGGCCCTTACAGCATGCCGACTCCTAGCCCCCCTAGCATTCATGACATGTCAGCTCTTGACATATTCGGCATTCGTAATATACTGACTCTAAAGAATAGTGGTTTCCTTCTCCTCGACAAGCATCTACAAAGGAGAAACGACCACGTTTTCTCTCCAATTCTTTTGAGGAAGATCCCACACCTAGATATTTATGATCGAACCAGCATCATTATGGCCGAACCAATATCATTATGGCCGAATAAGTATCATCATGGCTGAATCAGCATCATTATGGCTGAACTAATATCATAATGGCCAACTGACTAATGGCCGACTGCCTAATGATCGACTGCCTAATCTATAATCATAATATCACAATTATGGATAATGACTCTATACCAAGACTGTTAGTGGGTATAAACTGTCCACTAACTCCATGATTATGACCCTATAATAGGGGTTTACTTCTCCTTTAGTGCTATAAAAAGCGAAACCTCACATGCTCAACGATTACATCCGAATTATCTATAAAGAGGAGGTAAGGAAACAGCAATGGTAAGGGATAATTCTGGATAAAAATTCTATCAAATTCTATTATAAATATTATGTTCATCACTCTCTGCTGACTTAGGCATCGAAAGATTTTCATCTGATAAAATTCTGACCAATGAATTTGTTTTGTAGTTCGCTCTTCATCGGAGTCAGGCGCACTCAGAGATTAACCATAATAAGCTTCGAAGGCCTTTCATACATGATATCCAGCATGAGATCGATGCCATAACCTAATGCCTACTTACCAGATATCCCTTGCCATTATATGGTATTAAAGGAGCATGGGATAAAGACACGTATAAGCTTTCCATAAAAAACTTAACTCATAAGTTCTTATACCATATCTACTCTGATCCATCCAACGAAAGACAGGATTTGAAGAATGTGCTTATCTGGCTGTACTATCAACAAGATTATGGAGAAGTACTATTTTCTACTTTTCGATTGAATGATATGTTGGACAAGCTTGTTAGAGTTTATATCTTCTCTAAGTTTGACCTTAGCTCAGACTATTGTCATATTTGAATCTACTCAAGTGATAAGTGTAAAGCCACACTTAATACATGAGATGGACTTTATGAGTGGTCATCATACCATTCATAAAAGTTGCTTACACTACATCCTTGCTCAAGATGATATGTGGGAGATGCATACTCCTAAATCATATGACAAGTATTATAGGATTTCAGATGAATATTTCAGTAAGAGCTAAGTTTGAAGTAATGACATTACATATGGTGGGATTTTTTTAGTCAGTTGGAAGATATCATGCTATAGACCAAATAGATAAAAATGAATAATATAGGCTACTAAAAGACATGCTGAATGGAGATGCAATGTGATCCAGTTATTATGATGTGAATAGTAGGAAACAGTTAGCGTCGGTTATGAGAGCTATCAAAGAAAATGGAGGCTAGACATTGGTTATTACTATAGAATGGATAGTTATAATGTTGTTTATCTTTTAGTCTAAACCCAATCTATTTAATAAATAGATCAACAAATATCATTTCTCATTGTTACTTGCCGCACCATCCAATGCCATGATTGGTTTATGGACATATGATTTGGTGGAGACTCATTGTAGTCCTTGCTAGCTTCCAACTGCCATCCCTCAATCTCTATCCCTTTCTCTCAGATTGATGAATGGTGAATGGTACAATAGACGGTGACATGAAATGGTCACCAATCCCAACCTCCCCCACATCCACATGCTTCTCTCTTTCTGTTCATCTATGTATTTGTTTGCACCACAAAATTATGTCCAAAATTATTTGGATTTGGTGGATCGACTGGTGAGGCCCGATACAAGGAATGACACATGGAGGATGCGGAAATAAATAGTCAAATGGTATCCAAAACTATTTTAGAGAAATATGGTTACTAAGAAGCAGAAAATGGGTAGTAATAGTATTGTAAATTTTATTTAATCTGGATGTAACTACAGAAGAAGGCATCGAAAATCAATGAAACTCCACCTCCCTTTATTTTAATTTACTTTTGAATTACAATTTTAATCTTAGGAGTGGATGATAATTTGTAATCTAAAAGTCCTTGAAGTTTTAAGGCATCTTCGAATCCGATCATTCTGTTCAAATTTTTGACCCTGCACCAGTGGCATGCCATGCACTTCCTTTTATATTGCTAATTTATTATTTTTTTTGAATTTCAATCACATAATTAGGAAAACAATGTACTAGATAAACAAAAGATATAGGCTAATAAGGGAAGATGACATGACTGCTATAATGGAGGCCTTTGTTGGCAAAATGGGGTAGCAACCTTTGATAGACACAACTATGATTCGAGCTTATGGGAACCTATTTAGGCTTGACAATTGGATCAAACCTATTTGGGCTTCAAAGCTAGACTTAAGTTGGACTCTGATTAGACTTTAAAAAAATTTTGAGTTCCAGATTGGGCAATAGCAAAACCTAGGCAAGTCCAACTTGATTCCGAGCGTATTAAGGAAGCAAAATCATATGTGCAACACTAATCCAACAATTAAAGAAACAACATAAATACAATGATCATATTTATGTTACAGCTGACCATTTTAACCCCAAACAACTGACTACAACTATTTTCTATTCCTTGTTATTACATATAGTATAACATAGGAGAGGTCTAAAATCATTATAATGACCTCTACAAATTTAATGTTTGTAAATTTAAACTAGTTTTATGCCCCCGCATTGCACAGTGGTTCTAGGTCATATAATTTATTATTTTTGATATCAATAACTTAATTTGACAGTGAATTAATAAAAAATAATTATAAAAGTGATGTTGATAAACATTATACAATATTGTTAAATAAAAGACAATGAATATAAAGTAATGACAATATGAATATAGATGGTGATAGTTCATGATCAACATTCTTAATGTTATTATAGATTTTGCTTTCGAATATAGTCTCATTACTAATGGTACATAAAAAATAATAGAATAAAAAATCTATTTTCTTATCGAATAAAAATTTTATCATTTGAATATAAATTACTTAAGCTGTCATTTGAAATCTGGTGCTCCTCCCACCTTCTTTCACTTTCTATCTGAAAGATTTGCATGTTGTAAAGTGGAAGATAGTCATTTTGAGATCATATGCTATGTAACTTTATAGGAAGAATATCTTTCGCATCTTTACTGAAGTATGATGTTGAAGAATACTCATATTGATATGGAACAATAGAACTATCCCTATCCCACTACAATCGTTATTTAATTTTCTAGAAGAAATTGCCGGTCGCATCAAAGCAGATATGCTAAAATATTAAAATCAATAATACTTTTATTGTTAGGAGCTTAGAAATCGAATCATCCAGCAATCTACTTGTGAAATGATAAAAGCTTGATAATTTGAACTATTTATGGAATAAGTTTATTAGTAACTATGCACCGAATTCAAAATTATTGACTTGTAACTTAACATTTTGACTCCTTTAGGCTTCCAATTGTAAAAGCTTTGTAGCTTGAAAACATGACATATTGTGATCACACTGATAGTGAATCATCATGCTCAGACTGGATGTGTTGTATGGTACATAAATTTTGATTCTTAAATCCAAGTTGCCTTGGCATGATGAACCACATCTGCATATTGAGGTATAGAGAGAACATTGGCATATTGACAAGACTGTTAGAAGAATGAAGATCAAAGCACTTAGTAGACCTATTTACTTGATGCTTCCTCATTTTCTCCCGCTCCGTCAATAATGAGTCTGCTTCGATTGCCCAAATGGCCATGATCAATCCCGTGTTCTCCCCTGTAAGTGTAGTCGGGGCATTGATAAGAGAAGCTATGGATTTCGACGGGATAGAGAGGCACTGGATGTGATAGAGTGTGAAGCAGATGTGGCACTCCACCACCTCCGCCACCAGCAGTGCTGCCTTGCAAGCCATGCAGATGTCGTCGTCATCGTAAGGGAGGTCGACCACCATTAGAGATGCTTTGAGAGAATGAGACAGAGGGTTAAGGTTTGGAGAAGATGAAGAGTGGTAGGATATCGGAAGGAACGAAAATGATGGTTTGAAATATTTCTTTCATCTCACCATCTTGAAATAAGTTACTTTCATAACAAAATTTAATGTATATAACTGGACTTCAATGCAGTCCTTTAATAACATAATGTTGTCATTCAATGCTTGAAAGAATGTTAGATAGGATAGTCAAGATACGTGGCATCTTGAAGATTGATTGTGATGTAGATGGCATTCATAGGTGAGAAGTTGCTGCTTATATGGACAACTTTCATTGCTAATTAATTTTTCTCAATTTTATTTTATATAATATATATATATATATATTAGATCTATGATTTTTTTTTTGACCAAACCAACCTAGAAATGTTATAGAATAGAAGATATATTAAAATTTTTCAATTTATGGCATTGTTCATAGGAGATTCAAAGGATGAAGCTTAGGTGAGGTTTGGCTATATTTCATTCCCAAATCCAAAATATATTTATTAGAACCCAACCCAAAAATCAGTACAATTAAAAGTCTACACCCATACCCGACACTGGACCCAAAAAATGTCAGATATCATGTAGGATTTCAAATATAAATGGAGTATTTGACAAGTTATTTTGTACTACACTTTTGGATTATTTTCTAAAATTATTAATGCACCTAAATTTCATCTCATGGATTGTGAAAATTTTAACTAAAAAAATTTAATTATACAAAAAATCTTAAATTTTTTTGAGATTTTTAATTTCATCTGAAATTTTGATTTAATGTAATCAGATTATTCAATTTTTAAATTGATTCTTTTTACATGCTAACCATAATTTTGTTAATTATCATGTGATAGAGTTTTTTTTGATAAAATATGACGATACTTTAAAACATGAAAAAGTGACGATACTTTAAAACATGAAAAAGGAGGCTACATAAGCAGGTCACATGATATGATGTGATAATTTTATCATAATAAATTAATAAAATTATAGAATGTAAATTGAATCAATTTGAAAGTTGAATGCCGAACAAACATCCATAAATTTGACATTACAATTTTAAAAATTAAATATCATAAATAAAAAATAAAGAAAAATTGTACTTGTACCTAAGATAAAAATGGTATCTATTTTATCCTTCAATAGGGAGTTGCATCGACACTCGGTGGTGGGTATGATTAGCCGGCATTGGTGTTACGACACTGTTCAGCCCTACTCCGAAAGCTTTGCTATTCCGTTCTCTTTTTTTCAATTAAAGATTTTACAATGAAGCAGAGCGGGGAGGGAGGGACAGAGGAAGAACAGTGGAGGAATGGAGTGGAGAGAGAGAAAGAGATGGGAGGAGAGGGTTGGATCGAAGAGAAGAGCAAAAGTGGATGGATGATGCCAGGGCTTCCGCCTCAGACGTCGCTTCCTCTTCTTCCCCTGTTGTGATCCAATTTAGAGAAGAAAGAAAAGAAAACAGGATAAGAGAAGAAAGAATCGAAGAGAGAAAATAAAAGAACTTATATGAGGGAGAAAAGAGGATTTTACTAATGCCAATCAATGAATCACACATGTACCGTAACTATCTATTTATACAACTGATTATACAATTAATTTTGTAACTACTTAATCAATTTTTGATAATACTTAACAACTTTCACATGTAATGAGTAATCTCTTACCACATGGCCATTGACATATTCTATCTCACATCAATTCTCCCCCCTTAAAACCTTGTCCTCAAAGTTCAAAATCTGGAAATTGAAGCTTGAGCTCCTCATAATACTCCCAAGTAGCTTCAGCAGGACTAGAATTAGACCAATGCATGAGTACCTCGATAATAGGTTTATTAGCATGTTTAACCAATCTCCTCTCCAAAATAGCTATAGGCTTAGGTGGAACATCCTGAATAAAGCTAGAATCTGAAAGCTTAGGTGGAACCATAGCATTCCCAATGGTCTTTTGAGCTGAGAATATGGATGGTATAATTAATCTATATCTCTGATGGTAGGTCCAGGCAATAAGCAACTTTCTCAATATGATTCAAGATCTTAAATGGACCATAGTATTTAGGAGAGAGCTTTTGAACACTCCTTTGACCAGCAGTAATTTATTTATATAATTGTAATTTTAAGAACACCTAATCTCCAATACTAAACTCCTTAACAGACCTCTGCTTATCTACAAGTTGCTTCATTCTATTTTGTGTTGTCTTCAAATTCAACTTTACAATCTTCAACATATGCTTCCTATCTTGTAAAAGAACATCCACTGCTGCATTAGAAGAAGCGGCTAGAAATAAGGCAAGTGAACTGGTGGAGGGTACCCATAGAGAACTTCAAAAGCAGTCTGTTTGGTGGCAATATAAAATTTGTGTTGTACCAATACTCTATCAAAGGTAACCATTTACATCAATTTGAAGAAATTTCTCCAGTCATGCATCTAAGATAATTTTCGATACATCTATTGACAACTTCAGATTGACCATCTGTTTGAGGATGATAAGCAGTAGACAGTTGTAATGTGACTTCCTGTAGCTTAAAGAACTCTTGCCAAAAGCCACTCAAAAATACTAGGTCTCTGTTCGAAGTAATAGAATCTAGAATATCATGCAACTTATATACATTATCTATGTATGCTTGTGTTACTGTTTTAGTAGAATAAGAGTGTGAAAATGCAATATAGTGAGTATACTTGCTCAACCTATCCACCACCACCATAATCACATCTTTCCCTTGCGACCTAGACAATCCCTCAATAAAACCCATAGTAACATCAGAGAATATAGTATCAGAAGTTGGCAAGGCTGAAGCAAACTTGGGTATGCACTAGTATCAAGTTTGTACCTTTGACAAGTTTGGCAAGAAGCAACATATTCTCTGACATCTTTCAAAAGGCCCTTTCAATACAAAACACTAGATATCCTTTTATAGGTAGCTTGCATACCCGAATGTCCCCCTACACCACTATCATGAAAGAACCAATCAACTGCTTCCTTAAAGCTTAATCACTGCCCATAACCAACTTTTCTTCCTCCTCAACTGCCCTTTGATAAAGTTGTATTTGGAATTATGCATACTTTCCTGCTGCAATTCTGTCATCTTCTTTTGCAATTACAGATCAGAATTCCAACAAACCCTAATTTGATTCAAGACACCATTAGAAAAAATGGAGACAACCATTAAAGATAGCTCAGAGCAATGCATTCTAAACAAGGCATTAACTACGGTGTTGTCTTTCCTTTCTTGTAGAAAATGCTATAATCATATCCCATCAACTTAGCAAGCTAAGTAAATTGACTCGTAATAGAAACCCCTTGCTCCAGCATATATTTCAAGCTTTGATGGTCAATTTTGATTATGAAATGTCTATCCATTAAGTAATGATCCCATTTCTTGACTGTATATAGAATGGCAAACATTTCCTTCTTATAAATAGATAACAGTTGATGTTTAAGAGATAGTAGCTTACTAATATATGCAATGGGATGTCCATTCTGCATCAAAATAGCTCCAATTCCTGTTCTTGAAGCATCAATCTTCACCACAAACTCCAGTGAAAATTAGACAAAGCCAACACTAGTGCTGTGACCATTACTATCGTGAGAGCCTTAAATGCTTCTTCTGCCTTTGAATTCCATTCAGACGAGGAAAATCTGTTAAAGGCTTGCTAATTGATGCATATCCTCTTACAAACCTTCTATGTACCCAATCAATCCTAAGAACCATCTCAACTGTTTAACTGAAGTAGGAATTGGCCATTGTTACACTGCCTCCACCTTTTTTGGATCTGTTGAAACACCCTGTTCTGAAATGAAATGGCCCAGATACTCCACTTTGCTACCACCAAAACACACTTACTCCTCTTGGCAAACAAATATTCTTCTTCAACGACTCCAATACCACAGTAAGATGAGTGACATATTCTAATAAATTCCTACTATAAATTAAAATATCATCAAAGAACACTAAAACAAACTTCCTAAGATAGGGCCTGAATATATCATTCATCAAGCTTTGGAAGGTTGATGGAGCATTTGTCAAACCAAAAGGCATGACCAAGAATTCACAGTGTCCATCATGGGTTCTAAATGCAGTTTTGTGAATATCAGAAGGATATATCCTAATCTGATGATATCCTGACCTCAAATCAATTTTAAATATACTACAGAACCATATAACTCATCCAACAACTCTTCAATTACTGGAATAGGGTACTTGTCTTTTATCGTCAACTTGTTCAACTCCCTATAATCTATGCACATTCTCCAGCTCCCATCTTTCTTTTAACTAAGACCATAGGTGAAGAAAAGGATTGGTGCTAGGTTGAATCACACCCGTCTGCAGCATTTCTTTGACCACCTGCTCTATAATATTTTTCTGCATTGTTCCATGTTCATAAAGTCTAATGTTTACTGCTGTAGACCCTTCATTCAATAGTATTTTGTGGTCATGAACCCTATGAGACGGCAAACCCTTGGGTTCCATGAACACCTCATCAAATTTTTATAGGACTTCTTCTAGTTGGATGCATCTCACCAATTCACTAATGACTGAGAATGCAAAGGCAACATTGGATCTTCCTGTACTAAACTCCCTTGTAATGCACATACTTATATCATAGCTAACTGTGGTGGTTTGGTTAGCAATTTACTCATGTCTCTCTGACCCACTGACTGCAATCCCTCCTTCTTATTTCCTTGCAATACACACTCCTAACTATCAACATGTAATTTCATTTGTAATAATTTAAAATTTCATAAGATGTCCCCCAATTATGATAAGCACTGTATACCCAATACCATGTCAAAATTTTGCAATGGTAAAATATACACATCAGCAGCATACTCCCTCTCCTGCATTTTCCAATTAAATCCCTTACAAACAGATTCACAAACCAGATTGCTCCCATTAGCCACAGTAACCTTAACGGTTTGACTTTAACAATCTGCAACCCCATCTTCTGGCTACTTTTTATCAAGAAACTATGTGTACTTTCAGAATCAATCAATATTTGTTGTTGGGGTAAGTCAATCGACCCTCGATGTAGTGCAACCAACTACCGACTCCGCCTCAACAACAGCCGACCGACCGGACATACAACTCTGACTCTACATTGACTGAATATGCGATTTCGGTTCTTCATCGACTAATTGAGCGAACAACACCGACCTATGACCGGCTGACTGACTAATGATTCAACTTTTATCGATCGACAGCAGACGACTTAGACCATCGGTATAACAGAACTACTAGCCGACGATCCCTCATGGATTCTACCGACTTAGACCATCGACATAACAGAACTACTAGCCAATGGTCTCTCATAGATTCTACCGATATATGATCGGTTCTACCGACATATGATCGGCTAATCTGCTCAACATACCATAACCGTCACGAACGGTTACCGACCGCATATCATGGCGCGATCAGTGAAAATTAATAATCTACTACGTGATTATGGCCCAATGATTTAACGCCATAAAACACGAGACCACATCCGACGGTTACGAAAATCTCATCTATAAAAAGGGGATAAGAGAAACAGGGCTGGTAAGCTTACGCTGGGCCAAACCTCTGCTACTATTTACATTCAACTCCTGTTCACCAACTTTCCTCTTCGACTTGACATCAGAGGGTCTCTGCCAGACACAAATGCGGTCTGCGTGGATGCTATTTTGCAGGTATTCATTTCCAACAACAGGCGATGGAGAGTTGGTCGCAACAGATTGGTACATCAGGTAGGGTTAGATAACTTGCAATGATGAAAATTAGAGCCGAAAAGAGGTTCCTCCCCTCCTCTAGTAACAGAGCCTAGTTCCTCACGTTCTGTGGCCACCACGGACGTCCAGATCACTGCACTCATGCAGCAGGTGACTGTCCTTACAGAGGCGGTCAGAAGCCTCCAGCAGCAGCAGACCCAGCCACCACAGCCACCGACGGAGCAACCAGTGGCACAATCGGTACCGTCCAGGCACAGGCACCATCATCCACAGCGATCACCGTCTCCTTCTCTGGAGCGACTATCTTGGCTTCCCTGCCAAGACGAACAACGACATTCTCGATACTCTCGACGTGCCACTCATCATTCCCGACGTTTTCCCTCTCCTTTCCATCTCAATAGTATTAGGAAGAGGAAACAACCACGAACGTCCTCCGTGTCTCCCTCTAACTCGTCGGGTGGTTCTACCCTTAGAGTTTTCCAACGATAATTCGATGATTATGAATGTAAATTCTAAGAGATCAATCACCAACTTGCTCAGCTTCAAGTGGAAGGTCGGAAGTCCTCCAACGACTATGACTTCCACACCACCCAACTACTTTCTCGGTACCTCTTGGACCAACCAATCCCATCTCAGTTCAAAATGCCTAAGGTAGAGCCATATGATAGATCCACCGATCCGATCGACCATCTTGAGAGCGACAAGGCTCTCATGACAATTCAAGGGTGATCGACACCCTCTTATGCATCGGCTTCCCGATAATTCTTAAGAAAGCTGCTTGAGCCTGTTATTTCGGGCTTCAGTCAGGAAGCATATATTCTTTCGGGCAGCTAGAATATTCTTTTATGGCTCACTTCAGCACTAGTCAAAGGCCGCCACGAACTTTCGATAGTCTCTTCTCGATCAAGCAAGGAGAAACTGAATCACTTCGAGATTTTGTAGCTCATTTTAATGCGGCCATACTTCAGGTCAAAGATCTCAATGAAAATATGACTATCTCAGTCATGAAAAGAGATCCGAGGGGATCTTGATTCATATATTTTTTGGATAAAACTCTCCCTCAGACTTATGCTGAACTTCTGGAGCATGCATACAAATATATGCGTGCAGAAGAAGGAGCTTTTGACCGGTGCCAGACAGAAGACAAAAGTTAGAAAAAGAAGAAACAAAAAAAAGAGCTTTGATCAAATCAAGTCGGCCACCATCCAATAAGCGAGCTTCACCCCAACGACAGAGTCCAAGATTAAGTACGGTAGGTATAACTTCTATACTCCTCTTTCGCTCCTCGTGTGCAGATCCTTATGGAGATCGAAGGAGCGAAATATCTACAACACCCCCACTGATGAAGACATTGCCGAGGAACCACAATCGAAAGAAATATTGTCGGTTCCATCGTGATCACGGTCATGATACCGAACAATACATCCAGCTCAGGGATGAGATAGAAGTCCTGATTCAATGAGGCTACCTTGAAAAATATCGAAAAGATCCACCAACTTAACCTCCTGCTGATCGACGATCTCAACTGCAAATTGAGAAAGCTATAAATAATCAACCGACTGCAGGAGTGATCAACATGATCTCCAGATGACTAAACAGGGGGGCAACTTTTGAAGATGAGTCGGTAAAGCGACGATGACTCGACAATGTAATAACTTTTTCAAAAGAAGATATTCAGAGAATTTAGACTCCCCATGATGATGCTGTTGTTGTTTTGGCAATAATAGCAAACTATGATGTAAAAGAATCTTTATAGATAATAGAAGTTCAACCGATATTTATTTTATTCGATTTTCTCCCGAATGCGACTGTCGATTAATCGATTCAGAAGAGTCTCGACGTCATTGGTCGGCTTCACAGGAGATGCTGTCACAGTGGAGGAAAAAATTTCTCTCCTCTTAACCGCTGAGATCGAATCACAACAGAGCACCATTTTATAACATTCATGGTAGTTCGAGTACCTTCGACTTACAATGCCATACTCAGACGATCTGGGCTTAACGCTCTGAGAACAGTGGTTTCGACATACCATTTGTTAGTTCGATTTTCAACAAGACATGGAGTCGGAGAGATGCATAGAGATCAACAACTCATCCAACATTGCTTCCTTGTCTCCACCCAAAATAATAAACTTGAAGACTCTTTGCCTATTAACAAATTGGACCAAAAAAAATCAGGAAAGGGGTGAACTGGTTGAAGAACTGATTTTCATCCCGTTAAAAGAAGAAGATCCCAAGAAAACGGTCCGAATTGGATCATAATTATCTGACTCAGAGCGGCAACAACTAATAAAATTACTCAGAGCCAACACCGATATTTTACTTGGTCGACCACCGACATGTCTGAGATTCTTTCAGAAATAATAACTCACCGACTTAACATCAACCCAAATGTTAAGCCGGTGAGACAGAAAAAATAACCTTTTGCTCCTGAAAGACAAAAGATCATTGATGAAGAAGTCGACAAACTCCTCGCAGCAGGATTCATCAGAGAAATTACGTATCCCGATTGGCTTGTCAATGTGGTAATGGTAAGAAAAGCTAATAAAAAGTGAAAGATCTGTATCGACTATACTGATCTGAATGTAGCTTGTCCGAAAGACAGCTTTCGGTTATCGAAGATTGACCAATTGGTTGATGCGATTTCTGTCCATCGACTTCTAAGTTTCATGGATGCCTCCACTGGATATAATCAAATCCGCATAGCATCAGAAGATGAAGAATACACGGCTTTTGTGACCGACAAAGGCATATACTGCTTCAAAGTAATGTCTTTCGATCTGAAAATATCGATGCTACCTATCAATGACTTGTCAATAAGATATTCAAGACACAAATCAGAAAGAACATGAAAGTATATATGGACGACATGCTGGTGAAGAGCCTCCAAACTTTAGATCATGTTCGGGATCTGAAGGAAGCTTTCGACACACTTCGATGGCATCAGATGAAATTAAACCCGACTAAGTATGCATTTGGGGTAACCTCCAAAAAATTTTTGGATTTCTTGTTCCGCAACGAAAATCGAGGCTAATCCTAAAAAAATCAAAGTCATTATCAACATGAAGCACCTAAGCTCAAAGAAAGAGATACAGCAACTCAATGGAAGGATTACCGTGTTTAGCATATTTATTTTCAGGTCGGTCGAGAGATACTTGCCGTTCTTCAAAACTTTACGGCAGATGAAAGATTTTTCATGGTCGGATGAATGTCGACAATCCTTCAAAGATCTGAAATAATACTTGGCTTCTCCACCTTTGCTCACAAAACCAAGGGTCGGAGAAACATTGTATCTCTACTTGGCAACTTCAGCAAAAGCAGTTAGTTCGGTGCTCGTCCAGGAGGATGAGAATCGAATCCATCGATCAGTCTACTACACTAGCAAAGTACTTTATAATGTCGAAGTCTGATACTCAAGAGCGGAGAAAATGATCTACGCCCTAATCATATCGGCACAACAACTTCATCTGTACTTACAAGCCCATCCGATTGTAGTTCTGACAAATCAGCCACTGAAGGCAATCTTACATCGACCTGACATGTCAGGTCGGATGGTAAAGTGGGCAGTGAAGCTTGACGAGTTTGATATTCAATATCGCCCACGACCATCCATGAAGGTGCAAGTCCTAGACGATTTCATCACCGAATGTACTATATTCAACAATAAGCCAGAAGATACAGATGACAACATAATAAAAGAGGCTACGACTTTCAAACCCGACTCAAAGTCGACCTAGGTGCTGCACATTGATGGAGCATCTAATGCACAAGCTTGAGATTTACAGTTTAAAGGTCTTCACCGACTCACAACTGATCGCTGGACAGGTCAAAAACAAATTTGAGGCCCACGACCCTATTATGATGAAGTACCTTCAGAAGGTGAAAGATTTTACTGCAAGCTTGAAATATTTCGAGATCTTTCACATTTTTAGAATCAAAAATACTCGGGCCGACGTACTTTCACGACTGGCTACCATCGCTTTCAACTCACTGGATCGGATATTTGTTGAATGCGTCGAATAGCCGAGTATCGATAATGTCGAGGAGGTATTGCAGCTCACTATCGAACCAATCTGGATGGATCCGATCATTCAATATCTGACCGATGGGACCCTTCCTACAGACTCCTCAGAGGCTAAACGACTCCAATGGATGGCCTCTTAATATGTAATAATGAATGGTCATCTCTACAAAAGATCTTTTTCTCTCTCCTTGCTGAAGTGCTTAGGACCTACAGATGCCGACTATGCATTTAGAAAAGTACATGAAGAGATATGCAGAAACCACTTGGGGGGCAAGTCCTTAGCTTATAAAATTCTGTGATAAAGATATTACTGGCCCACCATGAAAAAAGATACAGCTGAACTCGTCTGAAGGTGTGAACCATGCCAAAAGTATGCAAATATACAACATCAACTGACAAATCAGCTGACATCGATTGTAGCACCATGGCCCTTCGTACAATGGGGGATTGACATACTTGACCTTTTTTCTCCGGTATTTAGATAAAAAAATTTATAGTGATCGCCATCGACTACTTTACCAAATGGATAGAAATCGAACCTCTGGTATAAATCACTGAAAATAAGATGAAAGACTTTATTCAGAAATTCATCATTTACATATTCGATTTGCCACACACTATCATCACCGACAATGATCGATCATTTGACAACCAAAATTTCAGAAAATTTTGTGTGAAGTTCCATATTACGTACAAACTCACGTCTTTCGGCCATCCACAGTCAAATGGCGAGGTGGAAGTAACCAACCAGACAATCCTATATGGGCTAAAAATTTGACTGAATGAAGCTAAAGACCTCTGGGTAGAAGAATTATATCCGATCTTATGGGCATATCGAATGACTCCCCGCATACCAACTGGAAAATCTCCCTTCAACTTAGCTTATGGGATAGAAGCAATGATACCGCTTGAAATCGGATTGCAGTCAACAAGAGTGGAGCAATACAGTGAGCCGAGCAACTCTGAATGTCGGAGAGCCGACTTAGATCTCTTTTCAGAACTCTGATAGTAAGCTCAAATTTGAATGGCTGCATATCGACAAAGAATGACCCGGTATTACAACACAAGAGTCAAACCAAAGATCTTTCGATCAGAAGATTTAGTCTTAAGAAAAGCAGAAGTCTCAAACCCCTGGATTGAGAAAAATTATACCTAAACTAGGAAAGACCTTACAAAATATCATAAACTCTTAGATCAAGCGCATATCGGCTAGAAACTCTCGAAGGGTCAGCGATTCTTCGAACATGAAATGCCAACAATCTGAAGATGTATTATCAATAAAGGTGTCGATATGTACATTATTTAAAATACAATCAAAATTTCAGAATCACAAGTCTTTGACAACTTTTATCAACTGGTGACTATATGTCGGCTTCCATTGACAATGTCGAGCTATCTATTGTATTTTGACATGAAGTTTATCTCAACCTCCATTATAAAAATCGAAGAATCAACTACTTCGATGACGACTATATTTCGGTTCTCATGCAAAAACCGACATATCGACTGCAATCTCAACCGACATCGACTACACAGATTTTCATCGTAAAAACTGCAATACCGATTATATCTCGATTTTCAATATTGGCTTTTCACGGTAAAAGCTGACCACAGTCGAAAGACTAATATACCGACTTAGTCTTAACTAAGCGGAATGAAATGCCAAAATGATCAAGGTCGAATTAAAATTACACCGACTAGGCTACGGCCAGTCGAGGGATATTCAGTTTACCATCGATTATCAGATAATTCGACATATAAATCTGACTAAATGTCGGGCACGGAATATTCGATTTACAATCATTATCCTAATTTCTATCAAGTATGTCAAAACGACCACGCGACTAATGGATATTCTATAAGTCCAATCGAATCATCGATTAATGTTCGATGACTACTTTACATTGCAAACAATATTTCAGACACACAAAGTTTAAACTTAGAAGAAAATACTTTCATTCATTACCAAAACTAGAAGTTACAAAATTGGACCGAAGTCCAATTACATATATCTGATTACAAAAGAAAGCAAAATACACTGACTAAGCTTTGTCATCGTTCTTTTACTCGGGTGTACCATCCTCAACTTGAACGATTTCGGGCTCAGTCAGTGCTTCTTCTTGAATCGGAGTGGCTTCTTCTTCAGCAACTCCGTCTTTCGATCTTTGAGAGACAATGCTGCTCAAGTCAAGGTCTGAATATAGTTTTTCGATCGTATCTCAACCGTCTTCACACTTGATGCAGTACGAAGCGAAACCATTTTCGAGGATCTCTTTTCTGTATTCTTTCAAACCTCGAAAATCCTTAACTGCCCAATCCAGTGCTTCTCTTGCCGACTCTCCTTCCGCCTTGGCCAAATCAACATCGGCTCGAGCAGAGGATAATTCTTCTTCGGCCAGTGCCAACCTTTTCAGGCTGGCCTGATAACGTCCATGTTCGGCTTCAAGTTCTTCAATGCATCCATCTCACTCTCGTCGAAGCCGATGGATAGAATGCTTCTTGCTCTTGACTTGTGATTCAAGAGCCGAAATAGCCCCGTGAGTCGATGCAAGTTCGACCGTCGAAGATGCCAAGTCGTCAGTGAGTCAGAAAACCTCCTCCTGAAGTTTGGCTTCTCGCTCCACTACCAACTTGAGTTATTTAAGTGCAGCTGCTTTCTTAGCATTGACAACTACCACCTTATTCTTCCACGCGCTGCGAATGTCAACGAACTTCGTATAGCCGACCTCCAGGTCAGACATGTCGTGGATCAACTACAGATAGAGGATAAGTCGGATTATAAAAAAAAATTTATCAAAGAGACTTACCCCGATGATGGTCGGTAAAGGATGAAAATATTTCGACCATCGATCGTTCCTCCGACGCTCCCGATCGATCGGAAGGAGAGTCGTCTGGCACAGTTGCTTGGCTAGTACAGAATTAGCCAGGGCCGATTCATCGACGGACACTTGGAGGTCGAAGTGCACTGCATGACCCTCCGATACTACATCATCCGCCGACGCCATCGGAGCTTTTCCTGATTTGTTGTCGGAGGCCCACGTTTGAAAGCGAGGAGAAGTTTGAGCTTGACTGCGCCCCAATTGAAGGAGTAACTGGCACAGCCGCAGATTGTTCGGGCTCTCTTGCCTCGGCCCAAACCTCAACTGGCAGAACTACCGACATTGTTTCAGTAGTTCCCCTCGCCGCCCTTTTCTCAGACGATGCAGCAGGGAGCACTGTCGGAGTTGATAGTGCCAAGACTGGCTCAGGAACCGATGCTGATGGGGCATCAGGTTCCACGATCGACGTCAAAATGCCGACCGGAGCCGATGCTTGATGCCTCTTCGGTGGTCGTGAAGGCCCGATCTCAGATGTTGTCCTCTTCTTGGCAGCGTGCAGACGAATGTCGGCATTCGACACTCACACTCTCTATTGTATGGCTGTAATTACAATGGAGGTCAGTACAATTCAGCAAGTAAAAGAAAATCAAAAATAACCGACCAACTATACTATACCTAGACGAGGAACCGAACTAAGGTTGATATCGTAAAGGGCCTGTTTGGTTACAAGCTCTTTCTACTTTGGCACCGACATGTTCTTCAACCGATGAAAGTCCTCCTGGTCGTCGATCTCTACCCGACTGTTGTCATTGAGACTGGTTCGAGGATCGCCCCAATGAGAAGAAAAATCTCAAGGAAGGAAAGAAGAAGCAAAGAAAAACTGGATCTTTCATCCATGAATAAACGATGGAAGATCGGTGATAAAGAAAAGACCTTTTCGGAGGTTGAAAAACCACCACCCTCGGGCCTTCAGATGAGGTCGGAGGATGAAGAAGGCTCGAAAAAGAGAAAGACGAGGTATGGTCGGCAACATCCGATCCAGTAAAGCAAAGCTAATGATCAGTCGGACCGAGTTCGGTGCCAGTTGAGCCGGACAAAGTCCGTAATAATTCAAAATATTTCGGATAAATTTGAAATCAAAAATCGAAAATCCGTCCGAAGATCTTCGACGTAGAAGGCCATTTGACCTGAAGGTGGGTTATTCACCCAACTATTGGCCCCAGGGGTGAAAGTTGAAACAGCTCTGGGATACAAAACTACTCCCGGAGCTGTTCAATATTTGGTCCCGAAAGTGAAGATGACTCTACATTCGGACTCGACTGGGATTCATCAGTCGAATTCTCCGATCGATCTTCTCGAGAAGGAGAAGCCCTAGCCATGAGAACAACTCTAAAGAAATAGAGACTTTAGAGGAAAGAGGAAAGGATTCGAAAGAAGATGAAGTTGACCTGAAGGTTGGGAGTGATAACCTTGGGCGTTGGGGCAATAATCCGGCAGAGTTCCAGCAGCAAAAGCAGTGAAAGTAAAATTTGACTGCAAGTGACTCTCTATATAGGATCCCTCAACGGTCGAGATGAAGGCGGTCAAATCGAAGATCTACCAGATGATGACACGTGATAACATCGGGACCGACCATTGATCGGACGGTTCGATGCACCTGCTCCAGATTTAGCCACATCATCTCTATTCGTGTGAACAATTTCGACCCAATAACTTTCGGACATGTAGAATAAATCTACTTGTCAGGATCATATCGTCAGACACCGAATCGACTTTCCAAAATGATGCCTGGTATTGACAACTGATATCAAATCGTCCGATTAATACGATAGATGATTGTACCTGCCAATACGACAAAATAGTTGATCATTCATATCTCAAAGAAAACAGCATTAAAATCGAGATTCGATGTGACAATAAATAACTCCCTTCGTCTAATGGGACAAACTGCGTGGTAATATACACGTCAACTCACCTTGGACTTGGGAGTGGGGGGCAACTGTTGGGGTAAGTCAATCGACCCCCGACGCAGTGCAACCGACTACCAACTCCGACTCAACAACAACCGACCAACCGAACATACGACTCCGACTCTACATCGGCTAAATATGCAGTTCCGATTCTTCATCGACCAATTGAGCGAACCGCACCGACCTATAGCCGGCTGATCGACTAATGATTCGACTTTTATCGATCGACAGCAGACGACTTAGACCATCAGCATAACAGAACTACTAGCCGACGGTCCCTCATGGATTCTACCGACATTTGGTCGGTTCTATCGATATATAGTCGGTCAATCTGCTCAACATACCATAACTGTCACGAACAGTTACCGGTCGCATATCACGGGCGCGATCAGTGGGAATTAACAATCCACTACGTGATTATGACCCGATGATTTAGTGCCATAAAATACGAGACCACATCTGATGGTTACGAAAACCTCATCTATAAAAAGGATAAGGAAAACAGGGCTGGTAAGCTTACGCTGGACCAAATCTCTGTTACTATTTACATTCAACTCCTGTTCACCAACTTTCTTCTCTGATTTAGGCATCGAAATGTTCCCGTCAGACAAAAATTCAATCTGCATAGATGCTATTTTACAGATATTCATTTTCGATGACAAACGATAGAAAGTTAACCGCAACATCCGTAATATTTCTTCCCTTTGACTCTTGTAGCCCTCGTAATCTGAAAGGTAGGCACTCCAGTGATAGCATGGATTGAAATTTGTGGGTAAACAGCTTCAATGTCCATACTGCCATCATGATTAATATACTCCCCAATATTTTTATCCTTGTCCTCTTCCACGGCAATCATGAAAACCTGTTTCTTGGTACACCTATGCCAAGGTGTATGTTTTCATCACGCCAAAAACACAAATTCTTTGCTCTTCTTTCCTCCATCTCTTTACTGCTCAAAGTTTTTCTATTTGGTAAGTTGTTTGGTGTTTGGATAGTTCTGGGCAGAGTATGTTTGGGCAGAGGTAACAGACCATCTTTAGGGAGATTATTGGTATTGGTTATATTGCTAGGTTGAGTATTGGATAGGAGATTTTCTTTGGTAAAGGAAGTAATGATGGTTTTGGTGATGTTCTAGGCTGATTGGTTTGATTTGATTGGTTTTTTGGGGCATTAACCGTTGCTTCTTGCAATTTAGCCAATGAATAAGCATTTTGAAGGTTTTGGGACCAAACATTCTCACATGTAACTGTATTTCATCTTTTAACCCACCAAGAAAGCAACTCAATGCCAATTCTCTACTCGACAAAACTCTATTCAACAGATGATCAAATTCATTGATATAGTCTTGAACCTTACCTCGTTGCACCAAGTTCTTGAGATCTGACGTGGGATCTTCATAAGTCATAGCACCAAAACACACCATAATCTCCCTCACATACTCTTCCCACTTCATATCCAACCTCCCACCATTTTCTCTAACGAAAGCTTGATGCCATTCAATCGCAGCATCCTCCAAATGCATAGCTGCAATTCGAACTTTTGCTTCTTTGGGGTTTGATCCACTTCAAAGAACCTCTCGCAACGATAAAGCCAAGCACTAACATCTCCATCACCTTTGAACTTAGGAAAACCGATCTTAATAAAGCGAGTAGGCATTCGATAACCAGAAGATGCACAATTGTAAGGGTTTGCAGAAGCATTGTTTGATGGTGTTGCCTAATTTATCAAATTGCTCTATAATCTTGGGCACTGATGTCCTCTGCCATTCTTTAACGCTAGAATCAAGTTCTGACGTCAATTATTATGATCTAATTTAGAAAAAAAGAAAAAAAAATGAGATAAGAGAAGACAGAATCAAAGAGAAAAATAAAGAATTATATCAGAAAAAAAAATAATATCAATCAATGAATCACATATGTACAATAATTATTATTATATAACTGATTATACAATTAATTTTGTAAGTTAATACTTAACAACTTTCATGAGTAATCTCTTGCCACGTGCCCATTGATTTGTTCCATCTCACATCATCCCCTCCTCCTTCCATTCCCTTCTTCTACAACTTTCCTCTCATCTCCTCTCTAGTTGCCTTCGCCGTCGCCCAGTCTGCCAAGTTTCTCACCATCTGGTATCCCTTCCTTCCCGTGTCCCTTTAGGGTGAAAAATTACTCTTTCTGTAGTGCCTTTTAAACTCCGAATCGTGTTCGACCCAAGCTTAACTTCTTGAATCTTTGCTCGTATTTTGCCACTGCGGAACTTGGGGATTTGTTTTACGAATACTTGCGTTCAGGTTCGATATTTTTTGGTTGACGATGATGTAGATCACGTATTGTTTATTTGAAGAAGAGAAGTCTAGAAAGCAGAGTAAATTCTCTTTGTTGAACTTTGTATTGCCTTCATATCTCGGTAATGTTTCTCGAAAGAAAAATTGGATTTTAGTGATGCGGCTGCTCTCATAGGGAGCTCATAGTGTGATTTTCTTTTCTCTCCCATTTAGTTGCATGTTGAAATGGACATTTAGGTTTTGTCTAGGTGCCAGTAATAGCTTATTGACAATTAGCTAATTCTGCTAAGAATTTAATTTGTCTTAGATCTCCAGGTACAAGGAAAAGCAATGTGATGCTAAAAAACTTGTTGGATCTGGTGGGATGCCATCATCCCGTTCAGCCACAGTTGCGGCATTTGCTGCAGCTATTGGTTCCAAGTGGGCTTTGGTGGTTCTTCATTTGCAACTGCCATGACATTAGCATGTGTTGTAAGCCATTTCTTTTCTTATTTGTATCTTAAATCTTCACAAGCACCTATGCAGCTTTCTACATGCAGCCTATTCTCTTTTTTAGATCCGATTTGAAGCTCGCTATGAGCATCTGTTGCAAGTAATATGTTGGTTAATGTGAGCATTTGGCGTGTGCATTGCATATTGCAGATTTTATGGGTTGCCGTGATTCCATCACATGATATATCCAACTGAAAGGAGTATCTAATGGTTGTGATGGCATAACTTACCATCATTTAGCAATTATGTGAAGTTGTGAACAATGAAGATTCTGTAAATGGTTGACATCCTCCAAATGATGGGCTTATATTCTGATTTAATTAGAGAACCTTCAATTCTGATTGCTTCTAAGAGAGATAAGTGCTAGAAAATAAGATTAACACATTTTCTAGTCTCTACCATTTAGAACGGATCAGAGAGAGAGAGAGAGATGCGGGTGATATCGGCAGCAAACAAGGAAAGGACACTCTATATGTTGGAGTTGGAGAGCTGGGAAGATGCATGACATCTCTCTTTCGGTGCAGTAGTATACAGAGTATTCAGGGTAGCATGCCATCTGTTTCCTAATTCTGTGGGTAGAGGATGCATTTGGCAATATTTAAGAAATTCATCCGTTTCTTCTACATTGCTTGTTTGCACCAAATCTTAAAAATAGTATTGAGGAAATTTCAGTCATACCCATACATTTTGTATGTATCAAGTAATATTCTGTTATTGGTCGGTATAACTTGGGCAAACTATTAATAAGCACATAACTAGACGAGGTTAAATATAAAATTTTGATGAGAATAGGAAGAAATAGAGAATTAGTAGCTTTCAAATATTTATATGGAGTAGGACCTGGTGGGATATGAATGATTTTAATGAAAAAGCATTTATGATGTTGTTTAAGGGAGGAAGAGATCTTTCAAAAGGAGTCTTGGTAGAAAACTAATTCGATAGCAGGTTTAAATTTAAACTAGAACATGAAGTCTTTTTTTTTGAGAGTAAAAATTAGAAGCTGAAGTGAAGTGATTCATTAAGATTATCTGATTTAGGGTTGGTAGAAGTAAAGAGATGTATCAGAGGGACATAACAATACATATGTTAGGTCAGCAAAGGTCCTTTTGATCTAGAATGGGGCAATCTTTGGTGGAGAAGGCCTATTTGGCAGCCTGGACCTCAGTAGAATACATTCTACAATGTGTGTTTAGCATTTGGTGGAATAGACTACTGGCAACCTAGAGTTATGGGATCTGAGTATTTGGTTCTTGGGCATGTTTACCATCAAATGCTTTGATAATTTTTGTAGATGGTAGATGCCACTGATGGCATTTGAAATTCAAAAGGTTGTGCGCATGTTATTAGCAAAAACTGCTAATTTGTATTATCATATGCATTCTTCTAAATTAAGGTTTTTTTCCTCCTGAAATAAGTTAGTATGCATTTGTTGTTCATGCCTTTTCTTTCTTTTCAATATGTGGGGTTAAATTATCCCATATCTCACACCCAGGCAGGTCTGTCACAGTACAATTGTGCCATTTTTGATTTGTCAATCTCTTTCGGACTTCATGTGGAGCCTATAGTTCTGAATTTCTAAATCAGATATGAGTTTGTTTACAAATGACTAAAAATTATCAGCTGATTGCTTGAAATGCTAGCAATTGGGAACACTCTGGTGATCTAGAATTGATATGATCAATCCTGAGTCAGAAGAGAAGGAATAAATGGAGAAAACTTAGAAACTTCCGCTCTATAATATTCAACATTATAATATTCAAAACTAATTCTACAATCATCAAGTTTTTTAATAACAAGCCATTTGACAAGTTAAATAATTAAAAACATAATAAATCTGGGTTCAATTAGTTTATAGGAAGGGGATGGCTGGCATGGATGGCCGACCCTTCTTTGGTTCTTTCTTTCTCTTTTATCGTTCTTTTCCTTCTTTTTCCTATTGTTTTCTGCTTCTCTGTGGCTGTACAGTCCAGCCTTCTGAAAGAGTGACCTGTCACCACCTCCCTCCCTCAGCCAAAAGGATAAGCAGATGGGGATGCAAAGATGGTTATCCAAGATCTTGGTCTTGTGCTCTAACATTTTCTATTGATTATGTTTGGTTACTTGCTATGTTGTTAGTAACACATTTCCATGTTAAAGATTACTGATAAAGCACTCTTTGTCAGGTGATGTATGATGCTTTTGGTGTTAGATTACATGCCGGAAGGCAGGCAGAAGTATGCCTTTTGCATCTGCACCTTCTTTAGTCTTACATGACTTTGACCATCATGGGAAAGACAACTCACTTTTATAATTAGTAATTTTCATCATAACTGTCATCACTTAGAAGAAGTTGATTGGTGGCACTAACCATCCTTCACATCAGTGTTAGTATAACATGCTTTTGGTGAAGCAGTAGCTGTAAAGTAATGTGACCCATCTAACATGCAATACATGTACCATTGGTGGGCCTCCCTGATCACAAGTTGTACCCCCTCTTTCCGCTGCACTATTCTTGTTGCCGCAGACTAATGGAAAGCTCACTTAACATCGCCACCACTTCTGCATCTATTCATGAGTCCCATGCTTCCATGCAATAGTTTGTTAGCTCTTTCTTTTAAGGAATATAAATATTTATCTACCAACCCCTTATATCATGCTGGAGTCCTCTAACAACTAGAGTTTAAAAAACTAATGAGAACCTGTCATGTGCCCATACTAGCATGTTTGCAAGAGACTGAAAGAGATAACAGTCATTTTCTACAATGATGATGAGATATGTGTAACTTGGTTTCTTACTACATTAGGAATCCCAAAAGACCAAAGAAAAAAATTCCATTTCCTCCATGAATTAGAGTATACAATATGTCCAGTCCACAATGCTTACTTAAGGGAGCATTTGACATAAGGTTGTAATCTCATCGATTAAGATTGATTGGTATATATTTGATAATTATGTCCTCATTCAATCTCATGTACTTTTCTTCTTATTTATTGTTAATTTAAAATGAATTTGGAGTGTCTATTTACTAGAAAAGGGTGCACACATAAAAGAAAAATGAACATGCCTAAGGAATAAGCTCTATTGGTGATTGCAAAGACCAAATATATAGTAGGGTTTGAAAGTGAAAAGGGCAGAGAAGGACAACGACTCACCTTACCATTTTTCTTTCTTTGCAGAAGAAAATTCAGAAAGTTTGTGAATCACTTATTTTCTTGGTTGGAGTTGCACTTTAGCATGACAGTGGTAATCATTTACTCATGCATTTTTTAGCCTAGAGAAATGTTTCCATATAAGGGAGAATCATGACTTCTCTTACATTTTAACTTTTAAAAGGCACAAACCAACTCTTTGGTTACTGGCCTTTTTGTGCCAATTTTTTGGATCTTCATCATAAGTCAAGGATCATTGTTATAAGTAATTTCCAGGGTTCATTCCTTTTTTGCAGCTCAGTAGCTTAAAATTGCCACTGATTCACAACTGGTTAGATGTCTCCTTGCTGAAAAAAAAAATCTAGAGAATTGGTTCAGAGATGCATACACTATTAGAGAGAATTTTTAATGAGGGCGAAGATGGATCATCACGCATTTTAACCTTCAGAAGGCATACATTTGTTTTGTATTATTTTATTTATTTTATTTTGCAATTAAGATGGTGCAACACATTTTTAAGATTTTGTTGGTTGTTCATAGTTGGGATCACAAGATCTAACTGGAATTTTGGGGTTATTTGCGTAGTTTCAATCACTTAATATATCCGTAGCTTTGGATTTGGCGGTAGTTGACAACTTCCTGCACAAAGGTCAACCTTTGCCACTGGATCTATGTAAATGATAAGAAATTTAGTGGTTCGAAGGAAATTCCCATGCATCTAAAGAAGCCTAACTCCGTAGCTTTGATTTAAGGTTGAAAATATTGTAGCTTGTTCGTCCTGATTCAACTTGGCTGAGTGGACTTTTACTGATGAGACATGAAAACATTGAATTATGCAAAGACTAGGTTTACGAATAATTTGGGCCCATTTTGAACTTTTTGCACTTGGCATGCTGCACTTGGCATGCTTACCATACTACATGAGAGTTTATTCATTAACTTGGTGTCATTAGATTGTGGGTGGCATAACCCAACAAAACCCACCCCAAAAAGTACAGAAGGCATCATAATTTCATTAAGAGGAAAAGATGAAGAACGGCAAATAACATATTGTTGAGTAGAACAACAGATGGCGCAATAGGATTTCACCACATTCTGTAAACAAAATTAGTGAATGCAACTAGCTAACCTCTCCTTCCTTTTGCACGTTATTACTCTAGAGTTACTGCTGATTTTTCAGTGGGTCCAATGCCTTCAGCTTTGAAAATTCTAGATTCTTCACTTCTCAATAATAATCTTAATCCTTATGTTTCTCCCTTAGCATATCATATAATCTTCTGTACAATTAGGCCCGAGCTCTAAGGTGATTTGGGCTCTTTGTAGATGATATAATCTAATGATATCATGCTTTTGAGGTCATGTTCTTGGAACCTTGTCCCATATTTCTTTTGCAGCAGAGAGAAAGAACTTCTATTGATCATACAAGGCTTCATTAAATGTAAACAACCAGCTCATCATAGTCAGATTTTCACTTACCAATGAATCATTTAGCTTCAGCTTGTAAAGAAAAAAACACAATATTCATTTGCGATGCCTTACAAAATTCTTATGTGCATGACATGGCAGATTGATGTAATATTATCAGGTCATCATTTTTTTTTGCTTTTTATTATGAAATAAGTAAATATGATTGTTCTCCTCATTGTTTCCTGTTCTGCAGTGTCTTCACCAGTCCTCCTCCATTGCCCCCACCTGTAGTGCTCTCTCCTTCCTCTTCCGACATGTCTTCACCAACACACCCCACCATTGGCGCTGCTCATATCTCTCTCCTGAGAGATTTTTGCCATTGGTTGTGCTTTGGTTCCCCTTCTATCTTCTATTTGTTTTAGACTGCCCAAGCTTTGGTTTTAACTGCCTTCTTTCTTAGGCTTTCTCCCTTCTCTCCCCTTGCTATTCTCTCTTGCAGCTGCCGCTGGTTGTTTTAGCAAATTTTATCAGTTTCAAATAACACTTCCCTGTCCAACTCCACCGGCATACTAATCATCTTGGGGTAATCATTTTGATTGCTTCTGAAATTTGATACCACCTTTTCAAAGAGCTGCTTAATGAGAAATCAGCATGATTAAAGTAATTACAGTCAAGTAGTAGAGATGTAAACTAAGATGGGAATCACGAGATGTAAAATGAGGCTATTTAAAGCTTGTACTTGGACTGGGATGCATTCGTCTGGCATTTATTCACTATTTACTGTTTGGCTAACGGTAACTTCATATTGAATTAGTAAATTGGCTTGTTGAGCTTCTTTTTCTGCAGCCTTATATTTTTTTCCTGATCTTTTATATTTATATTGCTATCTTGCTGTCCGCATCTTGTTGATTGGGTAAATTGTTGGTACTCTCCTTTTAAAGTAAAAGGAGTTTGGTTTGCTTAACATTATGTGCCTTGCATATTGTTCCAAGTTGGACAAACTCACTGGAACTTTGAATATGCTTATCAAGCATCTTGAATACTGTAACTTTAATACTTCAATACGATACCATGGTTCTTGGTAGATTGTTGGTAGCCTTGTAGAGTTGAAAGTACTTAAGGTTTCTCTATAATGCATGCCTTTGATAATGACCCATGTTTGAAAAGTAGTCAGAAGTTTGATTTTGCATTTCAAAAGGATATGACCTTGATATTTCGATGTGGTGACATTGCTCGGAGAAATGATGGCTGGATTCAGCTATTGCTTTAAACATCTCTCAGGTTTTTGCTGGTGTGGTCTTTAGTTTCTATTGCTGTAATATTACATTTGATCATCAAAGCTGGGAGTCAAGTTTGATATGGATTATGAGAGAACAACTCTTGGCTGCTAACTTCATTTGCTGGTCACTTAAAGGGAAGGGAATATATTCCAGACCTGAAATTAGAATTGGTTGCGGAAACTTTTCTATCAAACTCATAGAAAACTGCTTGATAGCAGGCATACTTCCCATGGTTGGGATTGCTTTTAGCTCAGAATATGTTTATGCTCCAATTCTTTGCATAAATACATATATGTTCATTGACTCATTGGTGTTGCTCTATCTCATTTGAAAGGCTAGATAATCATTTAACATCCTTAAATTCATATTGTATGTCGATATTTTATATAGAACTCAGACTGTTCACTTTTATTTTGGCAGTCCTAAAATCTGAAAGATGTATTGCGGCTTACCCAAGTCACGGGGCTTGTGTCTATTGTTTTGCCTCTTTTTGTGCTGTGAGAGAGAGAGAGACTTCTTAAGTCTGAAGAGAAGAAACACGAGGATAAAAGTAAAGCCTTAGGTGACTTGGCGAGTTCATGCTTGTTGCTGAACTTACAAATGTATCTGGATAAACATTTTTTTTTTATTATACAATGTAATTCACATCGTTATGAGGAAGTTTTTATCTTTTATTTACTTTCTCGCAAGCCCATGTAACTGACTTATAGTATGGAAGACCATATTGGCATTTATTTGTTCACCAGCATCTGAGTCAGGAAATTATACAGCATAGAAATTTTACATTGTTTGGTGGAAATCTCATAGCTCTCCTGCACAAAAACAGCTCTACCATATATCAATGTCATTTGGGGCCTGCTTGCATGATTGCACCAAAATCTTATGAAATTCATCAGTTGAGTCGGTATGACTAAGAAAAATAGCTTGGGTTGGATCTATATATTTATGAATATCCAGAAGCCATTCGAGTAGCTCAGTCTGTATGGTATTGGGAGAAAAAAAATGATTACTGTCCATGAATTCCATGAGATTTTGAGTCCAATTATTCAAACAGGCGATTAAAATTAAACCATTTCATACTTTGAAGTTGTTATTTCTTTTCACAAAATGTTAGTGTTATATTTGTTCCGATCGATCAAGCTGCTAGTCCATTGATGTAAGAGGATAAATGAATATCTCAAGTCTCTGAACAACAATTACGGTGGACGGTTGGAATGATTGGCTGGAAAAATATGAATTACCAGAACCAGTAATTACCCGATCGGATGGTGGCCCGGCTAATCTGTGGCAAATAATTTGACCAATATTTCCACTTTAGTGTTTTGGTATATCAAGAAAGTAAATGAGGAAAAAGGACAGTTTGGAATATCTGCTGAAAGAACTATGTAGATTGGTTTTGGTACAAGTTTATAGCTCTTTTTGAAAAAAAAAGTTATATTGCTTATAATGATAGTAATACGTCGGTGGCCTAAAAATAAAAAGCCCGTCAGAACCAATGTTATGAGCATCACTCCTTTCACCAAATAAAAATAATAAAAAAAATAAAAAAATAACACATAAGATCAAACATTTATGGTAGCGTAATGTCTTCGATTGAAATCAGAAGTATCTTTTATTTTCCTCAATAATGCTTTGTGGGTGAAAATAAGAAACAATCAGGAACTAGATTTGTTGTCACCAGTACACCATTGGCAAATATATTACTACAATAGTTATTCTTGTTGTAGTCAATCTCCTGTTGCGCTTAACTCCGGTGAAGAATAATTTACAAAAAAAATTCACAGATCAGAATTGTGTCCAACGGAGACCCTTCGATGTTTAAATCAGTGAGGAGCGGTAAATAGCAGATAAAATATTCAAAGTGGTAGAGTGTTAGTCCAGAAATATCTTATCAATGCTATTTATTTATCTTTATTTATAGACGAGTTGTTGGTAACCGTTTGTAACAGTTAGGTATATGGATCATGTTTATTCCAGCACTATGTGATCGTGGGATGGGTAATTAATACCCACTGATGATCATGGTATGTGATCGTTATACATTTTTTGCGCTGGTGGTTTCTAATATACTGACTTTATGTCGGTAGTTTAAGTGAGCCGACTATATATTGATAATTATAGAAATTTGAATGACCATCGGTCGGTGACTCTGATATACCGACTAGCCATCGGTTATGAAGTTGGTTGGGTCATCGTGATTGACTTGGTCCGTCAAGGGGTCAATTGAGAATTGCCGACTATCAATCAGCTTACCGATTGACAATTGGCTATATGTTCTCTGGTGTTGATGTATCAAGTCGCATGATGCACTGATTGATGTTTCATCACCTGTTGCCAACTTACAGTTGAGATGACCGACTATAAGTCGGGAGGCTGATACTAAGTCGGGGAAGCAGATCTGATTGTCCCAATAGTTGCCCCCCACTCTCAAATCTAAAGTGGAGTGACAAGTGACTTGACATATAGCCTGACACGTTGGATGATGGGAGTTATCACGTGTCATCTCGAGCCTCGATTCTGCAGTCGATTCGACCACAGATATTAATGATTCTATCGAAAATCGAAAGATTTCTAGTTGTTTTGTCATTTCGATGGTCGTACAGCCATCATTGGGATGTCGATTCGAAGAGATGATTAGGCGATCGGATAATTTGATCTATTTGATTCTGACCAGTATGTTGCCGCCACATGTCTAGCCATTATTGGCTCTTCATCGTTCTTACGGATAGTGGTGACGTGACATGATCAGATGATGGATGCATCGAAAGGTCCGATCGACAGTCGGTCCGGATGTCACTATATGTCGAAATTTGAGAGAATTTCAATTTGAATGAATTCATCTCGATCGTTGGAGAATTATATATATATATATATATATATAT
>KE504691.1:585757-598525 GCA_000441515.1 Elaeis oleifera | reverse complement strand
ATATATATATATATATATATATGATAGGTTAAACAATCATGAATATCTAAATGTAATTTAAATGAAAATAGATAAAAGGAGATATAATTATTGAGAGTCCTTTACCGTACTAATTTTTTAAACTTTTTATCGGATGGATGCAGATTTCACCTTATTTATCGAATTAATGCAAAAGCTAAAAATGCCATTTGGAATGATATTTTTACTGAAAAAATATCATTCCAAATGACATTTCTTGGTCAAGTCAGCAAGTCTTTTCCGACCTATATGGAACCCTGCAAAAAAAAAAGTATAAAAATATCATTCAGAATGATATTTTAAAACATCATTTAGAATAGTACTTTTAAAACCGTCATTCTGAATGGCACATTTAAAAATATCATTCAAAATGGTATTTTCAGATCATTATATAGATATAAAAAAAATAGTCGGCCCTACTCCTTCTTCCCGCATCCTAAGCTCCTTTTTCTCGATGACTCCATCGACGCTGATCCCTTCTATCCGACACCCTGCCGTCAGTAAGTCGTCGTGCCCTCCCCCTCTCCCTCTTCCCTCACGGCCTCTCTTCTTCTCTCTCCCCTCTCTCTTTCCCTTCTTCCTCCCCGGCCCCCCCTCACCGGCTCTCTCTTCCTTCTCTCTCCCTTTGCCCGTCCGACCACCCACCCGATGCCCCTCCCCTCCTATTCGATGCCCCCTCCCCACGCCCTCTTTCTTCTCTCCCCCCTTGGCCCTCTCTTCCTTCTCTCGCTCTTTGCCCACCCAACTGCCCCCCTCCCCCTTCCGATGCCTCCTCCCCCTCTAATCTGATGCAATCCCCCCCGACCTTGTCTTCTCATCCGACACCCCTCTGCCCAACCCCCGCCCTCTTCCTTCTTCTCTCTCCCTCCTGGGTTCTTTCCATCATCTCTTCCTTTCGGTTAATGTACTCATTAAATTAATGTATCTGTTAATGTTATTTGTTATATTATTGAAATGGTTCGGATCTGATTTTTTTTTAATCATTGGGCCTAAGCCCGACCTGAAGCTCGAAAAAAATTTTTGGATCGAGCTCGATTAGGTATAGTACCCAGCCTAGTCTGATCCATCTGCAATGCTACTCGATATTGTGGTAGATAGCTAATTTAAAAAATTTAAATATATTGTATTGCATAGAACTATAGATCTGTCTCTTGATTAATGTATATATTCTATGGCATTCATATATTTATATATTTTTATATAGATAGAAGAATTATGTATATTGGTCAATTGACTGTCCAGTTTGGATAGTTTAAGAATTGTAATTAATTCTATAGATAATTATAGTAATAAAACGATACGCAAAAAATTCGAGAAAAATTTTGGATAGTATTTTTTTTAGTTCTCTTTACACATCTTCAACCGTGTGGAGAGAACTAAGGAGAAATGCTATCAAAAATTTTTTCGATCTCTATTGCGTATCGTTTGATTACTATAATTATCAATAGAATTAATGCAATTCCTAAATAGGATAGGACCTATCTATATCTATTAGTTGATGATATGATACATTTATTAGATAAGCTTTTTTATTAAAATAATTATTAATATTAAATATTTTGATTTTGATATTGTCATAGAATTTTTGAGAAATAACCAATGTTCGGGTTCGTCTACTATTATATTATAATGCCACAATAGAAAAGGGTGAAGATGGTATGCAATACTGTCTGCCTACGAGCCAGATGGTTAAGCTATCTTTATCATTATCACGTCAAGAATTATTAAACTATTTATACAGTGGTATTTCTATAGACAAAAAAATATGAAATCAAATTGAGATGGAGATCTCCTAATTTATCGAGATAGTTAATGCAGAGCAAGTATATCTTAGTTTCAATTGATGATGATGAAGATGTCCAAGAAATGTTGACATTTTCTTTAAAATTTTCAGAATGCCAATATATTAAATTATATATTAAATTAAAATGTACCCTTTACTGAAAATACTATTCAAATGATGGTATCGAGATTTGGGTACTTTAGTAGATTTTTAACCCAAGAGGGTAATACTCTTGGACTGTCCTCGCCTTTCGTTAGTCCTATGGTGCGCACCATTGGTGTTGAGGCCATGTTTGTAGAACAATATTCTAATACTGTTGGTCCTAGTTGTCCAATTATTCAAAATTCTATACTGTGGCATTTGTAAGGAATAGCATTATGATCATTATCGCTATCCTAGGTTACTTTCACACACATCAACTTCAAGAAGTGAAAGAAATTAAAGATAGCAGATATATTGCTCTATGTATTTTCAGAGTTGTGTATCGTTTTATGTATTTCTGATAGTTGAACTATTGTGTAGTCTATGTCCAAAGTTGTATATTATTCTATCCATTGTTCTACGTATGATTGCAGAGTTATATTTCTCATGTAATAAATTAGTATCATATTTCTCATACTCTAATATACTTGGGATGTATGTCATTATTTTGGATTCATTAGTATATTATGGCTTATAAAGGATGGCATCCGAACCCTCGAAATCACAGTATTCTTACATTACAAGAAATCCATCGCTTACAGGCCATCTTAGATGGCAATGTAAGCATTATATTCCTACTCTTACTATTTATATTTTTATAAAAAAATCTTGTTAAAGCCATATATGTTATTAATTATTCTATCTTATTGCAGGAGCCCAGACACCTCTGATTACGATGAGCCGATGCTGACATATGGAGGATGGAGGACATCCCAGATAGAATTGTAGATTATTTATGATATCTGGGATTCTATGGAGTGTATCAGATTGGGCGGATACAGATGGATGTTGGTCTTATTACTGCCTTGCGTGAGAGATGGTGCCCAAAGACACACATTTCATCTTCCATTCAATGAGGCGACCATAATGTTATATGTTAGTGTCCTCATCGGACTACCAGTTGATGGTAAGACAGTTACAAGACCTGATCCTACTCTTAGCATTCCAGAGTGACAGGCTATATGCTACTGATTACTAGGGTTTCAGCTCGAGATGCAGTTTTTGATCATTCATGACTGAGGATGGAGTGTTTAGATAATCATTATCGATATTTGTATATTGGAGATGATGCACCAGAGGAGATGGTATGATACTATGTTAGGAGCTACGTACTATGGTTATTAAGGGATGTCCTTTTGCTTGAACTTCATCTAACAAGGTGAAGTTGATATTTTTATCATTATTAGAGGATTTAGATTTTGCTCATAGACTTAGTTGAGACAGTGCAATACTAGCTTGCTTATACAGGATTGTGTGCCGAGATTTTGCAGCACACCAGTCAGAAATTGATGGTTATCTTATATTATTGTAGATATGTGATATACAAATTTTAATTTCTATATTCTATTGTAGCTCTGATTAGGCATATTATGTATGATTTTCTAAAATTGACAGATTTGGACATTGGAGAGAATGCCGGCTATCAGTCCATTACGGAGACAGTTGCTTAAGATGCTACCAGAGCAGCACGACCTCGATATTCCATTCAGACTAGATGTATCTTGAGGATATAAGTATCAAAATATTGATTCCATTACTTGAAACTTAGTACTATTTTAATTCAATGAAATTCAACTAATATGAACATACTGTCAAGCAGATGAAATGTTGCATTCAACATTCACCATGTGTCGATAAAGGTAGCTTGAGTTTATAGATGCCAGCTAGATACATTGACTGATACACATAGACAGATAATTTTAATTTATGTATAAATATTATTTATAATATTCATAATCTATTAAAAAATGAGCTTACTAATCTAACTTTATTTTAACTCTATTAATTTTTATGAGAGCCATACATAGATCAGATCATATCCATATTACCACAGATTTGCACGAATAGACATGATATATGGACTGCTAGGGTGCCGGTTATTTATTTTGATATGGTGGAGTGGTACCTTCCAGATTATATGCTATGGCAGTTTGATCGGATTCAAGACATCCTAGAGCAGCTTGATACCAGCTAGTGACCTTATCGTATTGATCGATGAAGGAGAGCTCATATTGACTAGCATATCAGACGTACAGAGTATATCACCATTTGGAATGCACGGCGAGATTATGTAGTTCATGGTGATGACATATTGGAAGATCATCTATATATCGAGAACTACATGGTTTGATTTTTTAGCATTATAGTATCGGTCATTGGGTAGCCTTGTTATGCAGTTTCAGGATACGAAGATGGGAGTTTTACTGTACGCATGTTGGTAAAGTCACAAAAATTATGTCTTATGTCAATCTCATATTGAATTTCAATTCATTAAGTTTCATTTTACTTCTAATCGTTAATGCAAATATTTATATAGTTCTGTTATATCTTTATTTACCTATCTATAATGTATTGCTAATTTATTTTGTTATGTATACTGATCATTTGTCGGGTGTTATGTTGGATACTCTTCGTGCTTTATCTACGATTGATGAGGACGAGCGGATCTGAATACTACGGGAGATGGAGAGATTATGTTGAGGGACAATGATGGCGATTGGCTATGATCTGGATAGCTGTGCGCCTTAGCATGGAGTATACGATGCTCCAGATATGAGCTATATACCATCACCATATATTTCACATATGCCATCATCATGTATTCCGCAGATGTCATCGTCGCATGCTGCACATATGCCGCCACTTTTTATCCACAGATGACAGGGCATTCATTTTCTACATGCCCCAGATGATAGCATCGGGTCTGAGTTAGCATCATGAGTCTTCATCTGAGTGGTCTGATCCTTTTATTACAGATCCATCCTTAGATCTAGATGAGAGGATTGACAGGGCCACTAAACTCGTAGATGCTCCGACAGCACCTATTATTCCTCATATGCTTGATCAAGAGATGTCCACTAATACAGGAAAGGGTCATCACAAGTGACACAGGAGCAGGAGCGATCATTGAGGACCTTCCTGAGAAGGTCCAAGGGGCCACGAGTACCACGACACCCTTATGGGACTTAGTATTTTTGAACTTATAGACTGTGGGTTTCTTTGTAGACTTGATATTTTATTCTATCTTATATTATTAATTACTGTTTCTATCGGAGTTTTAGATATTTTGCTTGTTTAATTTCAAGCGTTAAGATGCTATAATTTGTGGACATAGATATAGGTTTTCAGATGCGTCTCGAAAAGTTGGGAAAGAAAATTCCATATTAAAAGAGTCATATAAATTAAAATATAAATAATAATGAGAAACATATCATGCATAAAAAAATTAGTTAAAAATTAAACTAAGATGTTAGTGCAAGACATCATGCATAAAAAAAAAAGTTAAAATATTATTTGGAATGACGTTTTAAAATTATTATTTTGAATAGTATTTTATAGTATTTTTTTTTGACAGTATTTCATGTAGGCTGGGGAAGGCTGCTGACTAGGCCAAAGATCAGCAAAAAACGTCATTCTAAATAGTATTTTAGTTTTTACATTATTTTAATTAATAAGTTGAAATCTGCATCAATTTGATAATTTAAAAAAAAAAATTAGTACAGCAAGGATTCTCGTTATTGTGGTGAAATTGAGAACTAATTTAAATGAAAATTTATTTAATTAATTAGAAAAGATATTTAGATCGAAATGGAAGGAAATTTACATAATTCAGGTTTTTTTTGTTGAATTCAATTTAGACCGGATGTCGGGTTGAAAATACAAGTTCTTGAACCGATCCGGAAATTACATCGGATCTAAATTTTGAACCGGACCTAATCCACGAATCTTCAAATATCGATCAAAGCGGGTCTAATCGAGCCGCGGGTGGCCTGAGGGACATCCGGGACCGTGGGGTTAAATTCCAGTAGGCTCCCGGTCGGTCCCGACCCGACCCATCGCGCTTGCACCGCGTATACCCGGCGGCAGCTCACCGAAAACAAGAACCTGTGCACGTGAAACCATGGAACCCCGCCCGCCGTATTCCTCTCCCTTTCCCATGCCTTCTCCTCTCCTCCTATCGCCGCTCCTTCGCGCTCCCTTCCTTCCCCTTCACCTTCTCCTCCTCTTTCTTCTTCTTCCCCTCTTCTCTCTTCGCTTCTTCTTGTTTCTAGGGTTTCTCCTGCGATCCATGGCAAGGTTCGGAGGGAAGCACACGCCGAGGAAGTACGTCTTCCTCTTCGCGGTCGTCGCCCTTCTCGGGATTGTCCTCGTCGCGGATTTCCTCTGGGCCTCTTCGTCCCCGTCATCGTCTTCCTTTTCGCGCTACTGGTCCACAACGTCGGTTCGCTCGCTCGATAATGTCATCGGTGTGGACTCGGCCAAGGGTAAACAGGTGATCTGGATCTTGATTCTTTGCCAGTAACTGGTGTGGAAATTATATTCTTGAAGAAATGAATCAGATTTAGGTTGTTGGTGCTAATGTGGAAGAAATCTTGGGTTGGTTGGTATGCAATATGGGTTCCTTTCCTGCCGAATTGAAGTTTTGTCGTAATATTACTCTTTTTTTTTATGCAAATGTTTCTCTTAATTTCTCTATTTCTTATGTGATGAAAAGCAATTTTTTTTTTTTGTGCGCGCGCGCGCGTGCGCTTTTAGTCAATTTCTTGAGAATGTGGCTGATGGTTATGCTTCATCAAAGACAAAATACGAACTACTGGTTATTTTTTAAGACTAATGTGTTATGTAGAGACCAAGCGCAGAAATAGTGGCTATTGAATTAAATATTGATATGCAATACCGACGTCGGATGTGATTTTCCAATGGTCGCATCTGTAAAGGGTCCAAAATGTTATCTTTCAAATTGTTACCTTCATATAATTAACTAGAATCTAACTAATTTAGTGCAGCAGCGTTCAATGTACTTTTTCACTCTTCGTTGCTATTAGAACATATTTGTTCACAGCATCCATCCATGTTATTGTAGGTTTTTGACTATTCCTTCATTCTTATTGGCAAAAATGTCGATCAGACTCTTTATGGTGGCCTTTGCAATCTTTGTTCTATATCCTTTCACCATATCATATAGTGTTCTTCCACATTATCCTTTTTTCTTTTTCTTTTCTTTTTTTTGCAACTTCTGTACATTTCTCAATATTATTGATTCTTTATTGCTGTGACAATAGTCTCATGTGCTTCTGACATTGATATCGCTTAGTGGTGTTTTGTAAACACTTTGGTCAAAGTGCCATCATATGGAATCTTTATTAGTCTAAGGCATACTTTGATCTGATAACACCTCTGAAGCACTTTGCTTAACTAACCTCCATCTTAACACTGTCAAAAATAATTTATCTTTCTGTTCACTATAAATCGAAGTGAGTGCAACTGGCTGTCTTGCCTGTCAACTTTAAATGGTGCCTAATTTGCATTTCTTAAACTTCTTTTCTCAAAGAAAAAGGAGAAAAAAATCAAACATTCATGGTTACATTCCAGCTATATAAAGAAGAGGGGTCAGAACATCTTGTTACTTTGAGATACGTAACCTTCTAATAACTAATCAAAGAGCATCATGTATAAATCTATGCAAAGAATAATCGAAGTCTTTGCTATGTTTACTTGAGTCTTCTTTGTTAATTTTGGATTCTTCGGTTATTTACCAATAGGTAGCATGTGTACAAGGAGTTCTCTAATAATGAACTGAAAGATCTATACTTTCATGATTGGCTTGCTGATTATTCGGGTCATGTCTTCCTTAGAACTCAGTATTCCATATTCATTTACACTACCAGTTAGGCTTTATATTTTAAATTATTCACATAATTATTAGTGTGCCTTTTCATGATTATATCTACAAGCTTTGCATCTTGGACAGGAAAGTTTTTATCAAACATGTTTGATTATGTTGAACACAGATATCTTTTTTGAACAACTAGCTGCTATAATCAGTATATTTTATTGCTTAATTACAAATCCTTGGGCATACACGTATTCTCTTATTTGCTACTTGTTGGCTCTCCTTAGGAATATAAGTGTTCCCTTCCCTGTTTTGCTACTTGTTGGCTAGTTAGATGAAATAATATCATCAACTATCATTTTTTTCCCTGCAGACAAAAGGAAATTGAACAGTGACCAAGCAAAAATTTCCAAATATCTGAATGCAACTTTTGCAGATTTACCAGCTCCTCAATTAGAGTGGGAGGAGATGGCAGAGGCACCTGTACCTCGTCTAGATGGTGCTGCCATACAGATTGAGAATCTTTTATATGTGTTTGCTGGATACGGTACCATTGACTATGTAAGGGACCTTGATAAAATTAAGAATTATTATTTTATTCCTTCTAGTAGATTCAGATCTTCATTTGTCCTTGACTTCTTG
This sequence comes from Elaeis oleifera, assembly GCA_000441515.1. NCBI lineage: Eukaryota > Viridiplantae > Streptophyta > Magnoliopsida > Arecales > Arecaceae > Elaeis > Elaeis oleifera. Next base: position 590,267 of record KE504691.1, on the reverse strand, counting down.
TTCGTATTTTTTTTATTCGCATTTCACAAACAATATGGTTCTTGATCTTCATTTGACCTTAATTGGAGTATCAATGTAATTGGTCAGTTTGTTACTGAGGCTTGGTCCTTGGGAGGAACATATGATGAATATCAAATGAGCCACCCACATATTTCACCCCAATTAGATAAAAAAATGTTGGTAATAGTTGTTGGTTTTCTAACGAACAAGTGTCATATTTTACCATTTTGTGTCCAACTGTAGGATTGATACTTGTCATCATGATTCTTCATGATCTTATTTGCTTTGTTCTGTGCCTTTCTTCATGTTCTAGGTGCATTCTCATGTGGATATATATAATTTCTCTGACAATACATGGGGTGGAAGGTTTGATATGCCAAAAGAAATGGCAAATTCACATTTAGGAATGGCAACAGATGGAAGATACATTTATGCTGTCACTGGACAATTTGGCCCACAATGCAGAGGTCCTACAAATCGGAATTTTGTGCTGGATACAGAGACAAAAGTATGGCATGAATTGCCTCCCTTACCTGTCCCTAGGTATGTATAATTTAACTTATATTTATTCTTTCATTCATTGTCTCATTTTCTTCTTGACCCTAATGTAAGCAAGTTTTTCCCCACAAATTCCAGCTCAATTTCTTTAGACCTTCTTCTATTCTGCATCCTCCACACAAATTCCATGTTTATGATTTTCTTTCCCATTCCAAGACTGAATAATGCAATGATTTTCAGGTATGCCCCAGCAACACAACTTTGGAGGGGCAGACTCCATGTTATGGGTGGCAGCAAGGAGGACCGCCATGAGCCTGGTTTGGAGCACTGGAGCCTTGCAGTAAAGGATGGAAAAGCATTGGAGAAAGAATGGCAAAATGAGATTCCAATACCACGTGGTGGACCTCACAGGTTTGTGTCCCTTTGTTATCTAATAGTATAAAATTATTCTATGAGAATTATAATATAAAATGATTCTTGTCATGGCCCTCTAGTTTTCCTTCACATAATTGCTTGGTAATTGGCCTCAAATATAATACTTTTTAAGAGGTGGCAACATGTTGTTTCCATTTATCTTACTGTAATTTTGCTTTGTAATGTCATGTTCTTTGTACTTGTTTAATTGTTTGAAATATTAAGTCCAACTAATATGTTTTTGATAAATACTAATACTATATTTTTCATTTTATAATTGATAAATGAATATGCTGATTAATATTTCTTGTGGAAAGTAATGAATATGCAGTCTCAGTGTTGGCTAGTCTTTCCTCAAGTTTTTAATGTTTGTTGATGCTTGTCAAGGAAGGAGGTGGTGAAGTCTCACCTCTAATGTTGTCTACTTGTCTCACAACTTAGATTTGGTGAAAGTATATAACCTTTTATGATTAAGAAACTATCAGCTGACAAATTTGTTCAAAGTATTGGCATCCACTTATTATTGTTATTATTTAAAATGATTATGTTTATTGTTCTAATGTTGCATGCAAAGTAATTTGGCCTTGCTTGCTGCTTCAGTATAGTTTGATCGTCCATTCAAGCATTTGCCTATACTACTATGGAGAAGGCAGCTTTCTCTTTTTTGTAATCTTAAAATCATGGGATTTTATCAATAGAGATTGGTTGCAATTCTTTGTATTTTCATGTCATTTTCAGTCAAGTTTACTTCTAAATCAGCAGAAAGTTGTACAATAATTTGGACCCGTTAAAAGTGGTATAACTAGAATTATCCATTAATTTTTCTTTTCCTTTTCTTTTCTTTATAAACTTATTTTTATCTGCGTTCTCATGGGCACTTGTAGCCTTTTTTTTTTTTGGTGATGCATTCTTTCTGGATTTCTGGTATCTTGATCGCTCTAATAAAATGGTTTGGTGGTCGTTAGACTTTCTTCAAAGGTTCAATTTGTACAAAGGGAATGTTAGGATTGTTGAAACTTAGACATGAGCAGCTCAACTTAATCTCATTTTGCTAAATCAACTCAATTCCAGTCTTGAACTCAGCTTTGAATCCAAAACTTTGTCCTTCTGCTGGCTTTTAAAGGAAAGGTATTGGGCTGAGATCTACGATGGATTGAAGGGAGATATCATGTAGCAAGATAAAGCAGTAAACTGCTGTTCTACTGGAAGATGCATTTGATCTAATGGAAACCTATTAAATCATTACAGATCTAATTTTTGAAGACACTAATTAGAGATTGATAGTTGAAGAGTTGATGGTTGATTATCTGCATATGAGGCATGCAAATGATAATTATTTGTATGACCTTACTGTTCAGGAAGCTAAAGGATAAAAAAAGCATGATCATATCTCACTTGCCTACTAATTTTTCATCAACAATGTGATATATATATCCATCATCTTGATTCATTAAAGGATTATCTGGTTAACAATAAGATAGCCTCTGAAGCCACAGTGTTCTGGACATGTCATGAGACAAACTATAGGATTGTACAGCAGGAATAAAGATCAGTGGATGCAGAGATAATTGTGACAAAAGCTACTTGATGTGATTAATAATAAGATGGAGCATAGAATTACTTTATCTTTTAAATTAAGTTTAGTGTTCCTTTTACAATTGCTACGTTTTTTACATCTTTATTATTTATGGTTGCAAGGATTTAAGTTCCAGTGGGACAGCAGGGTGTCCCATTGTCCTGAGTGTCTGAGCGAGGCACCATCTTGAGTGGCAGGATGGCATGGGTAGCATGGAGATTAGGATGGGAAGGCACATCCATTATGTCGGGACTTGGCATTGTCTCGTTCAACAGAATAACTGGGATGGCCTTGTTCCACACACATTGAATCCTTGATGGACTGTTTATGTATTATTACTTGGCTGAGGTTTGGTTCTTATGGATTGGTGGTTTGGTAGTTGGAAAGCCTGTGAATCGGTGGAACTAGGATCAGAGGTTTGCTTTTTGGAGATGGGGTGCAACATAATGCAATATACAATAAAAGTTCACCTGATTGCTTGATATGGAATAGAGGGTGCGTGATTATACAAACTTGGATCTTTGATATGAAGAAATGGGGGCACAATTAGTGTATAAGGGTGAAAGTCTTGAAGAAGGGACTGGCCAGGTAAGATACGGTATGGATTCCTTCATATCTTTCCCTGGGGCTGGGCCTGGGGGTTCCATACCTCAGTGCTGGGGGGGGGGTTCCATAGTTAAGTCAAATCTGGGGTAGCATGTCTCAATGTACTTCTATGGCCACTAGTTCATGGACAAATATATTTACTAGTTTCCATATATAAATGGAAAATTAATTTTTTGCTAGGCTGAGCTGGGACTGACAAAGTCTCATTCTTTTTCCTTCTATGCATGATGTGTCATCATTTTGCCAATAAAATGACTTTTAGAATCGAGGGTAGCATTTGCTTTGTTATGAATTCAACAAATCTTTTAACTTATATAATATGTTTCTATTCGTTGTTTAATGCCAAGTCTTGTGGTCTAAACTCATATATAACTAGGTTAAGGAGACCTGCATATGTTTATTCATCTATGCAATTCAAGATTTTTACTTGGATGCAATATTGACCTAGAGATTATCTTGATTATTCAAGCACAAGCACTGAAACAACCAATGTTTCTCTTGGCACTAAATGAATGATTAAATTGCCCTCTTGTCTTTTGTCCTAAGTGGACAAATGGTGATTTTGGTAATATTACTAGTACATGCAAATTAAATTATGTCCTCTACTTATCTTGTAAGTTGGACTATAAGCTGTGTGTTATGCTAGATTTAAGAAATCACACAATTCTTATTTAATGATTTAACACTTAGACTTTAATTATCTTCCAACATATACAATATCTAATTCTATCTCCTACAGCACGATGAAATCTTTGATATTATGCATAGATTGTTAACTGAATGCATGGATGAGCCCACAGAGAAGAAAGATCTTGCACACAATTTGTTTGATTCCCTCTTTATTCCTGCCAACTTCTGACACCCATGATTGTGTAGGTAAATAGGTCGTTGCACTCTATTTGTTTAGCCTATTATATCATGCCACCTTTACTATTTATAATGGAATGTGTTGGGTATAAAATACCCTCAGCCGAAGTTCTCGACAGGCGGCACCAATCCGTGCTTCTCCAAGACGGGCTCTTCAGTCGCCTATCAGATTGCTCCAAGTGCCCTTTGGACTCCGTTTCCGTCCGACTTTCTACAGTGCTCACCGAGCCACGCTATTGACCGATTTTCTACAGTGATCGGCGCCCCGAATGAACTCCCTTCAAGTTTAGTCCACGGTTGAACTTCCTCGACGACTGATTTCTACCACTACCGAACTCCACTCGAGTTTCTGCGCCGCTCGACCGCCTTTTCCAGGCTCCTACAGGATTCTCGGACCTCCGCCCTTACTTTCCTACAGCAACCAGCCATTCTCCTAACCTCTTCTAGACTTTCTACAGTCAAGTTCGACTCCAATCCGAGCTACTCTGTGCTGTGTCAACGGCCGAAATTCGCCAACAGCAGGTCTCTACTATCACCGGACTTCCCCGG
>KE504691.1:544949-568366 GCA_000441515.1 Elaeis oleifera | reverse complement strand
TCATACCGCCTCCCACTATAAAAGGGGTAAGGCAACAGTAATCAAGTAAGGCCAAAAAGACTGGGTAAGCTCCCAAAAAGCCCTCTCAAGCACTCTTGAGCCCTCTGGTTTTCCTCTCTAGACTGTTGCCCATTCTCCTCTCTGACTTGACCGTCGGAGGGTCCCCGACCGGAGTCGCCTCCGGTCTGTGAGGACTTTCCCGTGCAGGTGCTCGCTCCCGACGACCAGGCGCGACGAGGAGATTTGGCCGCAACAATGAGGTAAATGAGAGAATGGGTCTCAAAGTGAAACTGAAATTGGATCAGCATAAGATTTTTTTTTTTGAGTGTACATTATAGAGTACCATGGACAAAAGGAGAAATTCTAATACCGAATTCTTTAGAAAGTTAGCAGAAAGGAGTTAAAGAAGTAAACAATTTTATCAGGTTGTTAATTACCAATGAAGTGGACAGTCATCACTTTCTAAGAAGGCTACATTCCACATCACTTGAAGGCCCTGATGAACTTATGAAGATATATAGGGAGACGTTCACTATTCCATTATGGAGCCATGATTAAAATTTGTTTTGTCATTTTTGAGATAGAAGGGTGAAGGCATGAAGGCTACGAATTCCTTTTCTCTAGAAAAAGAGAATGTGTTAGATGAAAATCATGGAAATATTCTCCTTGTGGATTTGTTTGCATGTGCATGTTTTTGTATGTCCATCTCCATCCAAACCACCATCCATTTATATATTAGAGGGTCATGAGAGCATTACCAACACATGAGCACCTTAGGACACAGTTTCGAGAAACTTCAATCTTATCTGCCATTGGTTTGTCCTCCATAAGATAGTGACAAAAGCCTAAGACTTTGTAGATTTGCCAGGAAGATCATTAAATTAAAGTATCACCCTTCTTCTAAATTTGCAGCATGGCAGATGGTCTGTTATTTGCTTACAAAGTGCACCACTCAGAAGATGAAGGTAAAAAATAGACAGGGCTGTTTGGTATAATATAACCAATCATGAAAACTCCTTGAACATGGTGATCAGGAAGTTATTGTTATAGATCTTTGAGATTTGGGATTTTCTACTAATTTAGCTTATCAAATTGCAGTAGTATTTTAACTACAAATTTCTCAAAAATGTCAATGGTATCTTTGCCTTTTTCCCCCCGCTGCAAGAGGGGGAAAAGGATCCCAAGGGCATGTTTGCTTGTTAAAATGGTGCTGGATTGGAGGATCAAATCCTACCTTTGTACTTTGTCATTGTCTCAAAAATTTCATGTAAGATGTGCAGCAAAATAAATTAGTGTGGTAATTTAAAGGCTGGCCATAAATCAAGCAAAATTTATTAATCACCCCAAAAGTAACAAAAAAAATCGAGTTTAAATCTTGTAAAAAGCATATGTGACATTTATGCTGTCAAACATTTGCTTTTAGTTGATCAGCACCAGAATTTTGGATCAATTACAATAAGAGGCCCTTTACTAGAAGTAATTTAAGGGATGCTTGAGTCAATAATCCAATAGCAACTTAGATTTAGGGTTGAAACCCTATACTTGAATACGCGTAGACCTTCTATTTCTTTTCATATCTAGGAACTATGGCTGGAAGCTGTCATTGGTAAATTTTTGAAAAGGCTTATAACTTGAACATGCAGAGGTCTAAGTATGGGAGCTAGATAATTTATCTTAGAAGCTTCTCTCCAATTTACATGTTTATTTGTGGGTTTCACTCAATAAGTGGTGAGAAAAAAATGATATAAATCAAGGCGTGTATGTTTGGTTTGATTAAGCATGCATCTTGTGAAAAGATAGTTGAAAATATGGACACTCAGAAGAAGTACTGGGGTATTACTTCAAATGTATGCAAAATTAATACCATGTTTGGAAAGATATCTTAAAGTGAGGACAAGTTTCATCTGAGTAAATTTCCTTTAAATAGGTACTTGTGGTGTGATTGGTTGAGGAACCTTACAGTAGGGAATTTTTGAAACGCTATAGAATGCTCATTTTATTGGCAATTTCTATTATTAACTGGGCCTAAAAATTAGAGACTTAGGAACACCAAAATAGTTTATATGTACATTTCAGAGAACATTGGAAAATGTAGAAATGTATATAGAAATTCTAACAATGACAAATAAGTTCTTTGAGAAGAGAGGAGAACTTTTTGTGGGAAATCGAAGATAAACTATTTTCTCTTTAGAAGAAAAGATAGAAGGATTTGCTAGGGTTGCGAAGTCATTCTTGACTAAAGCTTGAAAACACAACATAGGTTAGAAGAGAGAAGTAGAGACCAAGAAGCCCTTGGTGGAATTCTAAGGCAAACTTAAGAAATCCTTTAGACCAAAATTTTGGAGGGAAACTAGAGTTCTAGTACTGCATGAAATGGGATGCGGTTTCTGATAGAGAGGCTTTCCTTTTATCTTCTTAACACCTGAATGAATTTATGATTTCTTGGACAAGACATGTTGGGCGTGTCCCTTCTTCATTCATGTTGCTTTATTTTGCTGTATAACTCTGACAGTTCGTGGATGAGAAATGTTGATAGAGGCATGTGACTGGTTTTTCTTGAAACCCAAGATTTTTTTATGTAAATTGTGCTCTCTGATGCAAAATGTTAGATCTATGATCGTCTTTTCTATGTGCTCTGTATTCTCTACAGCACATATTTGATCGGTGATTGTCTTTTCTATGTGCTTTCTATTCTCTGATGTAAAATATTAGATCTATGATTATCTTTTTTATGTGCTTTGTATTCTTTATAGTTAGAAAAAGGTATGGATGGCTTATTTGACAGTTTTGCAAGGTTGGATTCCCGTATCTCTAGTGTGGGGCAAGCTGCTGCAAAAATTGGTGATCATTTGTAGGTAAAGATGTAGAGTCCTTCTAGATATTTTTGATATATCACAGCTTCCCAGATCAAGTTTTTGAGTGAGCTTGACATACTGAGAATCTTGGATGCTGCCCTTATGGCTTTATATATGTGGAATAAGATTCTCTGATATATAATTAATTCTTTCCTTATCAGAGTGCAGATTCCCAGAGAGAAACTGCTAGCCAAACCATAGATCTAATTAAGGTAGGACATCTCTAAAGACTCGAATGTTGTTAATTTGGATTTCTAGATCAGCTATTTTTTACTATCTATGGTGTGCAGCATATAATTACTATAATTCTTGTAGTACTTGATGGAGTTTAACGGTAGCCCTGATGACTTGTTGGAACTTTCGCCTCTATTCTCTGATGATAGTTGTGTCGCTGAGGCTGCTTCAGTTGCACAAAAATTGAGTAAGCTATTGGTTTTTTCCCTTTCAATGTCTGCATGTTTCTTTAATCAGAATCCAGGCCTTTCCTTTTATCTGTCCATGATGATCGGTCTTTATGCAAACCTTTTTGGGACATTTATACTATAAATGTTTTGAGGTTTTGAAACCTATCTGGTTTCCTTCCAATTTATTTTTTCCTGCTGCATGTCTTCCTTTTAGTCAGAAAGTATTCACATATCTGTTTTCGGCTTAGCTTCCCTTTTGGCCTGTTGCATATTTGTTTTCCATTAATGCGTGGTCATCTGCAAAGTTTCAATTGGCAATATTCCCTTTCTTAGATGTAGGGGAATGAAGTCAGTGGATACATAAGTTATGCAGTCATAGCCTTGGTAGGATACTTATAAGGAGGAAGTTGGATCTGATAAATAGAACATTACTTGATTGATAACACATTTTCATTATTTGTAGCAAGAAAAATTGTAAATCTGGAGAATTTGGAGACTTATTCAAGAATAATTGTAAATCCCTACAAATTGACATACATATAGTCATATACTAGGAAAATCAACTTAACTAGAAGTTCCTGATCCACTGGTCTCTTTGGGTGCAAACATGTCACCTATCAATATTCTTACATACCTGCAAAACTTTTCTGGACAAGGGTGCTAGCTCAAGAAACACTAGTCCAGCTACAAGTACATAAATTTTCCATTCGATAAGAAATTTGTTTGTTCAAGTGAAAGCGTATTCCCATCAGTGTTGAAATCTGCTTTAGTCAGGGTAGTAATAAAAGTGACTGTAACATGTCAATCTGATCTATATCAATTTATATATCATCAAGAACTCTACATCATTCTCCTTACTGGTTGTCTATATTCACATTGTGTTCTGGCCTCATTTTAAATGATGTCAATTTAATTGATTTAAAATTTGACCTTAACAGTCTTAGGTGTGAAAGTGAGCATGGATGCTGGAGAAAGGAACCCAAATGAAGATCTGATATAAATTTGCAAGCAGCAACAAGGGCATTGTGTGCTGTTTCAAATTCATGCCCAGTTATTATTTCTTTTCTTTTGTTTTCTATAAATTTTGGTGGGAGGGTTTGGTCGACAAGTTCTTTATGTCATTTTGCCCAATCTGAAAGGATCATAATACTTCTTAGATTCCAGTTTAAATGGTAAAGTGGATCATATAGTAGGGAGGCGATATATTTATTGGGGCAAAGTTATGATGAACCTTAAATATGGTTGCACGAATGACAAATGTGAAAGTTTCTTTAGATGATACATGCTATAGGAGTGATGGGTAATGGTCTAAAAAGTTAAGATTATTGGATAATTTTGCAGTGAATAACCATTGTCAGAGGGATAATGGTTCCCTTGAGGAATGAATAACTTGAAACATAGTGGATTATAACTTATTGCCCTTCTATAAGAATAAGTTGTTATTTAAAAGGCACACAATACATGTTGGGTTTTTGGGTGTGGAGTGTGTTGGAATTGTTGTTCATTGATTAGATTTGGAGAAATGGTAGTATGCTAGAGGAAATAATAGAGTTGATGGCTTCCGAAATGATAGTTGAAAAGGTGCATGCCAACTAAAATGCGCTACAAGATTCTTGGAATTTGGTCCTTGACTACAATAAAGATGAGCAATGCTTAAGCAGTCATAGTAGTTTTTGACAAAGATTTTACTAACATATATTGGTTGGTGTGAGGTGTATCACACTAACCCATTATGGGACTGATACAGTACAAGGGCTCAATATGTCAGTAAATTGACATATGGAGGTGTACTAAACCATACCGAGCCTTATAACATACCGCTATGGTGTCCTTTACTGAATCTTAAAAGTATTGATATTGGAGATGGATATAAGGGCTCACTCATGAAAGTTATCTATTGGAATGTCAATGATTTGGGTATTAGAAGGGTAATGTCTAAAGGGCATTTAGTCGTTTGCTTGATTTTGACATTATAGATCATAACAAAGAATGTTGTGTAGCTAGTGATGGTGAAATGTAAAACTTGATTCACAATTGTTGAAATGAACCAATATATTCTAGGGTCATAACAATATTGATATCTATGAACTGACAATAAGATCGCTAGGACACTGAGATCACTATTATCACCATATAAGAGTGCACAAGTACAAATTCTGTTATACATTCAAGAAGAAAAATAATATAATGATAATATGCTATGCTATAAAAAAATGGATATAGTATGGCTACCATAAATTCTCTCTAGTCCCTTGCTTCAAACTCAAGGTGGAAACAGACCAAGAGTTTGTCATGGGAATAACAAGTCAATGATATCACGGGTACCAGACTACTTGATGAGGAAGGAGGGTGCTAGAAGGAGATCGGTAAATAGTATAAGGTGTACAAGTTGGTGTAGGGTTTGCAAGATGAAGTGTGGAGATGCTTAATAATACATGACCATGGAGAAAAGGTTATGATTTATGGACATGTACAAGTTTGGTGATGTAACATAATGCTGTTGAAATGGGCATGTAAGCTAATATGGTATTGACTAAAGGTGGGATAACATTAACTCTTAGTTACTTAGTTATACCTAAGAGGAGACAGATAAAGCAACTCTATCTAGAGTACATAATCTTAACCTATAATAATGATAATAAATTATAGGAATTGTGAACCCAACTATGAAGATTGCATTAAAGAGGTTGATGGTACAAACCATCATCTAAAGCACAAATTTAAGATATTAGAGGCTCTTCCTGTAGCTAGCACGTAAGTGGGTCCCAGAAATGATGTAGGATGGTGTAATGAACTTCAAACAATGAACGAACTTGCTAGAAAATTGGTAGAGCATGGGTAGAAATTATGTAGACATAGGGATCAGTAGAAAGATGGAAGGTCTTGTTTTAATTGTAGTATTTGGGTTAAGTAAGAGGTATTTGGAGAATACAACTGAAAATGCGATATTAAGGTGTGCTCAAGTATTAATATGCTATCTGGTGGCCCCATATAAGTCCCAACTTCCAACAACAAATGAAGAAGAAAATCCCTAAAAGTCCATAAGAAGTAAAACAAGAATATGTAGCATTATTCACATGCTATTGTTTGGACACTAGGGTGTCATCCATGGACTAGTGTAGTGACGTTGGGTTATAGATCATGAATGATGAAAAGTGATGATAATGTCTATTAACTATAATTCAGGAAACAAGAGGGCAAAAATTGCAAAAGAGAAAATGCCGAAAGGTAACTTACAGGCAAATGGCATGAAGAAGGAGATCAAGTCGGGATACACCATTCTATCATGTGTATTCTTGTGTTTTGCCTACATTCTATGAATTTGTTCATGTGGTTCACTTAAGGATTTGTTGAAACTCATTGCATGTCCAACTAGGACTCTATTTCTTTTTTTGGTGTCCTACTTGAATAGGACTTTATCTAAGAGTTTATATTGTAGTGGATTTGTTTTGTGAGTCAAGATAGGGGTCGAACTCCCATCTACGTGGTGGTCTATTTAAAGAGACCTTGGTTGTCTTTTGGTGTAGAACCATAGAGAACCAGTATGAGAAGAAAAAGAGAGAAGAGATTATTTGTGCATGTGGAGACTCCTTCATGGGGCATCTTTATGAGATTTTGGTATTCATTCATTTTAAATAAATTAATTTCTCTCCTCATTTTTTATTCTTCCATAATCATCTTTTCTTGTGATTCTCTGCAAATATTTTTTATTTGGTGTTTGTTTTGGATCTTAAGCCGATACGATCGATCTACTACGTATAGCATGCCATTCTATATGATACCAGAGGCATAGGCCTGGAGATTATTGATTTGTGCATTAATAGCTCAGCATGGTTGAAGAGCTTTTAATAATTTGTTGCGTGGTGGTGCAAATGTTTGGACTTTTGTTTCGTGATTTAAGAGTTGAATCATTTTGGTTGAAGCTACTAAGATAAAGTATTGAACAACACCAATTATGCGTTCTGGAAGGCCTACATCAAATCTTATTTGGTCGGAGAAGATTTATGGGAGGTCATAAACGGGACAGATATGGTGAAGCTACCAGAAACTTCGATAATACAAAAGCAAGAAAAAGATGAGAGACCAAAGCCACAAATGCAGTTCTTATTCTTCTAATGAATGTGGATGAAGAAACTTACCAGCATATTCAAGGTATAAAGGAGCCGAAAAAGATATGGGATATTCTTGTTGCTTTTCACTCAAAACTAATGAGGCTCGGCTTTAATTTTTGGAAAATGAGATTGGTGCTCCCCAATGAGATAATCTTACAATCTCTTAATATTTTCTTAAGGGACAGAAATTGTTTGATGAGCTTAGTATGCTTGATCCAACTTCTCATTATGATGAAAATAAATGGCGTAAACTGTTAATTCGAGGTTTAGATAAAGAGTATAATGCTTATATGCTAGCTATTTTTGGATTGGCTCAACAATCTACATTAATAGAGTCGGAAATATACTTGTTAATCAAGAAGCACTTACTCAAATGCGTGATTTGACAATATTCCCTTAGGAAGAAGAGACCTTATTTCTATCAGTAAAATAAAAAAAGAAGTGAAATAATAATTTGAAAATTCAAAAAAAAAGCCAGTGGAGAATATGAGGAAAAAAATCCTAATCAGAAGAAAAATTATAAATTCAAAGGAAATTATTATAGGCATGGAAAACTGAGCTACAAAATTCATGGAAAACTGAGCTACAAAATTTATGATTGTAGGATGAAGCTTAAACAGTCTAATGTTGCATCCTCTACATCAGAGCATAAGGGAGAGAAAGAAAGTAGTAGTTGGGCTCCAACAACTACTATTGTTGATTCTAATCTTGATCATCAACATGCATGTATTTTACTTCTCATATACCAAATATTGATTTTGCTCATGACTGGATTATTGATTCTAGTTGTTTGAATCATCTGATTAGTTATAGAGAGATATTTAATTCTTTACATGATTATATTGGTTCTGATGCTACTGCTACTGTCGATGATTCACTTCATCTTGTTAAAAGTGTTGGTGATTTATCTATCATATCATCTAATTCTTCTATTTCCTTGAATATTGTTTATTATGTGCCGGCATGAAGAAAATTTGATTTCTATTTCACAAATCATGGATAAAGGGGATTCTATTTATTTGGACCTACCTTTGTGAAGATTTATACTAATGTTAAAAGCTTTCGGAGAGCTCATTACTCAAGGCAAGAAAGTGAACAAAGTTTATGTTATGTCTATTGGTAATTCTTATGTTGACCAAACCTTAAACATCATATTGCTGACTTATGGCATGCTAGATTGGCTCATGTGAATTATGACAAACTTCAAGATATACAAAGTAGAGGACTAGTTAATGGGCTTCCTAAGATGAAGGTCAACATTAGTACTATTTGCATTTTGGATGTTAGTATAGAAAGATGCATAAGCTATCTTTTAAAGAGAGCCAAACAAGATCTTCTTGACCACTACAGTTGATACATTCAGACCTCACAGGAAGGATCAATACTCCATCTTTCACTGGTTTGAGGTATGCAATTACTTTATTGATGATTTCTCTAGATATACCTGGGTTATTTGTTAGAGAAAAATCAGAGGTATTTGAGAAATTTTGACAATTTAAGAATTTGGTTGAAAATCTTTTTGAATTAAAAATTGACTGCTTAAGAATCGATGGAGATGGGGAATATGTATCTAAAGAATTCTCTAATTATTTGATCAGTTGTAGCATAGATAGACAATTACTTGCCTGAACAAAACATGTGGCAGAGAGGAAGAATAGGCATTTATTTGAGACTATCCATAGTATGATTCATGCAAAGAATGCGAGGCATGACTTTTGGGCAGAGTGCATGGTCATGCAGGCAACAGTTTATGTTCTTAATAGGACACCTTTAAGAAATATTGATAACATGACTCTCTATGAAAATTGTTTGGAAATTGTCGTGATATTTCTCATCTTTGTGTGTTTGGATGTGTTTGCTTTGTGCATCATTATGATGCATTCTCTAATAAGCTAGATGACAAGTCTGTCAGATGCATGTTTCTTGGCTATGAAAATCTATATCTCCAGACACATTGTTTTTGATGAAAGTTCTTCTTGGTGGTCTTCGTATGGATCCTACTTCCAGGTTGATGAGTTTAGATGAGGAAAGAGTATCTTGAAGAGATGTTATTCCTATAATGGTGAGCCTTCTTCACTTTCTCTAGCTTCTTCTTCTTCAACTAAATTACCAGAGTCTTCTTTACCTACTTCAGATGCTAATAAAAGTTTATGAAAAATTGGTGTACATGCTTCAAATTCTATAAAAAAAGGAATATATTCTTAGAGAAGAAGAAGATACAAAGTTACTTGAAGATGAACCTGAAGTTTCTAAGGATCCATCACCATTGCAGAGAAGCAAGAGAAAGAAGAAACCAATTGATAGGTATGGTGATTGGGATTTTTCCTCTTTTGCTTATTGTTATGCTTCTACTGTTCTTGATCAGCTTGAACCCACTTCATATAATGAGGCCAAAGGCATTGGTGTTTGGGTGGATGCTATGAAAGAAGAGATTTCATCTCTTAAAAAGAATGAGACTTGGAATTTGGTTCCTTTACCTAGTGGTGTTTCTCCTATTTCTTGTAAGTGGGTTTATAAGATAAAAGGGAAGAGTGATGGTTCTATTAAACGCTACAAAGCTAGGCTTGTAGCAAGCGGATTTTTACAAAAATATGGAGTTGATTTTGGCGAGACCTTCAATCTAGTTGCAAAATTAACTATTGTCAGAGTGCTTATTCTTTAGCAGCTAGCAAGGGATGGCCTTTCTAGCAGGCAGATGGATGTCAAGAATGTCTTCTTATATGGTGATCTTGACAAGAATATTTACATGTTGTAGCCTCCTGGTTTTGTTGACTCCGATCATCTTGAATTTGTTTGCAAACTTAAGAAAGTTTTATATGGTCTCAAGCAGGTGCCTAGAGCATGGTATAGAAAAATTGCAAACTATTTATTATTTTGTGGTTGTTCTCTATCTTCTGCAGATTCTAGTTTATTTATGAAACACGCTAGCAAAGGTATGGTAATTGCTTGCCTATATATTGATGATCTGATTGTCACCGACGATGATGTTGATGAGATCGGCAGGGTTCATGGGCAGCTATCTATATGATTTGAGATGAAAGAACTTGGTGAATTGAGATATTTTCTTGGCATTAAAGTAGCTAAACTTAAGGATGGCTATTTTATTTGCCAAAGAAAATATGCCCTTGATTTATTAAATAAGTATGGATTGGCTAATTGCAAGCATATACAGACCTCAATTGAATCAAATTTAAAGTTGAGTAAAAAGCAAGGCGAACTTCTTGATGATCCTACCATGTATAGACAGGTGTGGGCAGTTTGATTTATTTGACTATCACAAGGTCAGATATTTCTTATGCAGTTGGCATTGTCAGTAGATATATGTAGCATCCTTGATGGCCATATCTTGATGCTATTTTACAGATCTTAAGGTATATTGCTAAGTCAATTGATTATAGTATATTATATACTAATAATTCTTCAGTTAGCTTGGTAGGTTTTACAGATGCAGACTATGCTAGTGATGTAGACACATGTAGATCTACCACTGATTATTCTTTTAGCTTGGGATCTGATATTATTTCTTGATATAACAAGAGATAGCCTCTTGTTGCATTATCTTCTATAGAAGCAGAGTATCGTGCGGCCGCGATGGCAACTCAGGAGTTGACTTGGGTTTTGAGATTATTGATGGTTTAAGTCAGGACACTAACTATATTGTTCCTCTTTATTGTGATAATGAGAATGCAATTCGATTGGCAAGGAATCCAGTGTTTCATGCAAGGACAAAGCACATTGAGATTCATCATCACTTTATTAGAGAGAAAATTATAGATGAAGAGGTTAATTTGCTTCTAGTTTCAATGAAAGACCAGCTAGCGGATATCTTTACCAAAGGATTAGCAGTTGAGTGTTTGAAGACTTGCGCAGCAAGCTTGGCATTGTCAGTATGGACTTAGCAATGAGAAGTGTTGAGAATCATTGCGTGTCCAACCATGACTCTTTATTTTTTAATTATTTTTTTTGTGTGCGTCCTATTTGAAATAGGACTTTATCTAAGAGTTTGTATTGTAGTGGATTTGGTTTGTAAGTCAAGATAGGAGTCAAACTCTCATCTACGTGGTGATCTATTTAAAGGGACCTTGGTGTCTCCTTTTGATGTAGAATTATAGAGAAACGGTGTGAGAAGAAAGAGAGAGGAGAGATTATTTGTATGTGTGGAGACTCCTTCGTAAGGCACCTTTGTAAGATTTTGATATTTATTCTTCTTTAAATAAATTATTTTTTTTTTCAAATTTTTTGTTCTTCCATAATTATTTTTTTTGCAATTCTCCACAAATATTTTTTCGTTTGGTGTTGTTTTGGATCTTGGGCCGGCACAAATGATTTACTATGTGTAGCGTGCTGTTCTACAGGGTTATAGGCTTATAGCTTAGATTCCTTCTTTTAAGTGCAAAAGCATGCATATTTTAACTATTAATATTAATTCCTTTTCTTTAAGGTCCTTTGCTGAAGAAGATGTTGGAAAGCACGGTGTTGGTGTGCAATCAGTAGCAGGTGCTGCACATGCAAGCAAAGGTTTAGAAGTTGCAGTTGCGAATCTTCAAGACTACTGTAATGGTATTCCTCACACGATTACTCTTTCTATACTATTTTCTGAACTCACATTTATAGTAAATTTTAATATGTCTATCTATTTCAGAATTGGAGAATAGGTTGTTGGCTCGCTTTGATATAGCGTCGCAAAGGCGAGATTTAAGAACAATGGCAGAATGTGCTAAAATTTTATCTCAGGTGCAAAAATTTTATGTTTTATCAATATAGTTAATGGCATTTCCCATCTAAGAGAAAGAATTGTTGGAAAAAGCTAGGATGAAAGTGAAAGGAAGAGGAAGAAACAACAATATTGGCTTTTTTACAAAATTATGTTTTTAAAATAAATTATCAAAATAATATCCTTTTCAAACTATTTACCAAAATACTGTCCAACCGAAAGTCGCTCTATCATAGGATGATTTTATGTGCTGACTCAGCAAAATTGTTGCCATGTGGATGGGTGAGTGACGACTTAGAGTCACCCTATCTTAGGACGACTGTTAAAGTCGCCCTATGATAGGGCACTTCAATAGGTCGCCCTATAATAGGACGACTACATGAGTCATCCTATAGTAGGGTGACTCATTAACGGGTTGTAACATCACCATGACCTTCTTTCCTCTTTCCCCCATTATTTCTTCGTGCTAGGGTTTCAGCCGCTGCGCAACTCATCTCCCTCAGCTTCTCTCTCTCTCTCTCGTGCCGCTTCCATCTCCTCTCTCTCTCGTTCNCCCTTTTCGCCAACACCCATCCGCGGGCTCCCTCAGCTCGTCTCCCTCAACTCCTCTCCCTTAGCCATGGGCTCACATCGTTGACAATGCTGTGCATGACACAGCCCCAAAGGTATTTCCTCATTGACAATCCTAGTATTTTCTCGAGTTATATGTGTTCTATGGCCTTGGAAGGGAAAATCAAACTTGAAAGTGTTCATCTTGGAGAGGAAAAGGCACAAGCTTCTCTGTGCTTTAATTTCAATTACCTTTTCATTATGTTCCAGACATCACTGCGCAACCTCTGTGCAAGCAGGTTGGTTGAATCTTGTGGGCCGCCTTTATGCATTCGTGTTAGAATTGCCAGCCCTGGTTGATGCTATCATACACATCAATGTTTAGAATCGAGAATCTGATTATATCTTATTGGTAATATAAGGATAAGGCAGCATTTTCTTCAAAGTTCAAATAATGTGTAAACAATAAACTGAAGTCCTGCACATATCTCTGCTCTGGAAGAGAGGTTTCTAGCATTTTATTTGAAAAACCGTCTTAGCTTGATTATTTCCAGAGTTTTTCAGTATAGTAATGTTTACCTTTTCCATTTATTAATTTGCTACATAAACCATGATACAGGATGTGTAAACCTTATCTCCTCTTGGATCACTAAACTAATTACATGTTTGAAGACTCCATACTGATGAAATTTTATCTTTTGGTCAATCTAAATTATCTAATAATGAGCTACTTTCTTTTTTTTTTCCCACTTCAGGCCTTGCAGAGTCCCTATTTAGTTCCCACAAAGATGAATATCCTGAGCATGAGCAGGCCTCCCTTAGGCAGCTTTATCAATCAAAGGTTATATGCTTCTCTGAATGATTCATAGTTCATTAATTTTCTTTCTATTTGAAATATGACATGGCTAACATCAATTTCTTAGAAATATGAGATGGCCAACATCAATTTCTTAGTTTTTTATCATGGTATTTTTTCCTTCACAATTATCTCTCGTCTTCTGCAGATAGAAGAGTTGCATTTTGAGATCCAACAACAATCTGACTCTGCTACAACAACTTCACGTTCAAAAGCTGCACCTACTCCATCACCTCAACAACAGATATCAGTTTCTGTAGTGACGGAGTTTGTGCACTGGAATGAGGAGGCATTATCTAGATGCATTTTGTTTCTTCCCAGGTTAGGTTGTTTGTCAACAATTATTTCTTAATCTTATTGTTGGACTTGACATGGATGTTTCTTTGAAAGCACCTGTGCTAATGATTGTGCACCAATAAATAAAGAACTGCAATCCTCTTGCACCACTTCTCCTGTTCTATTTCACATTCTTAGAACAATAATTTATCTACCTGGAGGTGCTGAAACATAGCTGAGGACCTATATTGGTATCAGATTTTGTGGCAGTTCCCTAATGCTCATGATTGTCTTCTTTGAGAAAAATCACACATGATACTAATTTTGTAAAGGCTAAGTTCTAAGGTAACAAGGTTTGAGTTTTAAACTTAGATTCCTTTTTTTTAATTAAAATATTTACAATTGAGAAGAGAAAAATAGATGACTGATTACAATTTTCATCATCCTTCAAAGGCAATTGATGAATTATATTCACATTAGAGAATTTTGTGAAGTTCCAAGGACCATAAAGTTATGATCAATCCTGTTGAACTAGAATGGCAACCCTGGTGTTTGATCTTATGAAGGAGAAGATCATGGTTTAGATTTCAGAGTATATCTAGTTTGGGCAGGTATTCTCAGAGAAAAGTGAAAAGCAATTAGTGCATGGTCAAAGATGGTCAAGCTAGTTTGCCATATGTATGTTCTACATGTCACAATCCATGAACAGAAGACATGTGGCAAACTATGAGTTTGAATAACCAAGAAATATAATAAAAAAGGCATAGAAGAATGGGAATTCACAATATGTGAATCATTGACATGATCATGATGGAAAAGTCCACATTTAGAAGCTTGAACCATAAATGACTTTTTCTCCAGGTTTGCAGAAACAAAAAGAAAAACAGAAGACAAATTTCTCTGTGAAATTACAAAAAAGAAATTTTGACAAATCCAAATAATTTGATTGAAAAAAGAGAAAATCCTAAGCATTTGATACTTATACATGGTCAGAAACATGACCATTAGGAGATTCTTAAGTAGACAGGTTAAACATTGTTTTGAGGATCCACAAACTGCACTATCTTAAATCAAAACTCTAAAAACTGGTTTGATGCATCCAAAGTACTCTATGAAATTTGAACATTACTATTCATGTATCTAGCACATTAGAAAGCTTGGTACATCCTTTTATATATTATCCAATTTGATGCAGTTCAATGAACCTGTGACAGATCAGATGTTTTTTTTTTTTTTTAATTCCTTAGGTGAAAGCTTGGTTTAGAGGACTTTTATCATTGTTCCATGCCATGAAATTTTGGATAACTCTCTTAACCACATTTCATTGCCTCATCCAAGTATCCACACATGTATATCAAGGCTCATAACTTCGCCAAAAGCAAATCCAAGGTTTCTTGAATCAGCACCGAATGCCTTGTCTGGAATTGGTATAGTAGCGTACTAATACATGGTACATAAAAGCATGCTGGTATGATATTGATTCAGATTTTAGGATTTTTCACCCTTGTTTATTTACTGTTTACTTTTTTTTTTTGATTTTAACTTTTTTTTAAGTTCTGGAAACTTGGAATTAGTTTTTCACTATTTTATTTGTTGTATATTTCAAAAGCTTTTTTTCCATAGTGATCCTGGAATACCATATAACATGTAGTCTATGCAAAATTAATAAATTAAAATAGATGATTTAATAAACTTAATTTTTCAAAGATATATCAAATAAATTTAAATTACATAATACATACTCATGTCTGGTCCCTTGTGGAGTGTGTATGTGACATCAAATTTTCATTCATAATCTAGTTTTAGGACTTAACCCCAACCTAGACAATATGCCTGCCCTACATATGATAATCCTGCTAGTTCAGATCGCCAAGGGATACCGATCATCTGTCTGATACTGGATTGGTCATCTAATCTTAGGGAAGATTAAGGTAGCAAACTATGACATGTAGTTTGGTTGAGTTTGTAGAGGACAGTAGCCACTTAAATATGAATCCCAAATGAAGGGTACATATATGGATCATACATTGGCTATGCAGAATAAGATCTGGTAGATGATGAAAATATCTAATAGATCTTGAAATGTCTAGGGTTCCTACTTTATCTGCTATATTATCAGCTGTATCGGTACTACATCTTGAACCATCTTGAAGGGCCCTTCTCCTATATGCTATATTATTCTTGCGGGCTTTACATCATACGTCATGGCTTGTATTGTGGGTGGTATGAGCATAAAGAGACTCACTCGTGAATGCTCTTGCACCATATGGCTGCAAATCATGCTCAAACTCATTATGTCCACTATTGCTATCTTGGCCAATAGATGCATGATTGCTTGAATTGTTATTATTGTCATCACTTGACACTTGTATCATGAGATGATCTAGGCACTTGCTTGAATTGTTATTATTGTCACCACTTGACACTTGTATCATGAGATGATCTAGGCAACCAGATGTCCGAGGATTTAGTAGTCTTGATATTTGAGTGAACTGTCTCCTCATCAACCCTTTCTAATGAGTCTACAACTACTTTCCTTCTTTTCTAGGTTTGAGTAGATGTCTGGGGAACCACCTTCTTTCCTTGTATATCTAACTAGATTGACCATGCTGAGTGCTTGGACTAGATCCACCATCATGTCTGGTCCTACCTCCTTGACAAGCCTGTGTTCCATGGTGATTTTCCTTAATATTTCCCTATGATATCTTTTTCTTGAGTTCTCAAATTAGAGTCATGCAATGATCCTGACCAGCTTCCTCTTGACCGTTATGGTTGTTCTCGGATGGTTGTGTGGCATGATCCTATGTTCCACTACTTTGCATTCACCTTGACATCCTTTGCTATGATACTGGCTAGTCTATGAAATGATCTTGGCTTATGAAGCTCTAGCTGGCTCTTTTGGCCTTCAAGTCAACCTATCATAAGATCCTCTTTATCATACACAAAGTCATTTATAATGGATCATCTCATCATATTTTAGTTCCACCTCTTTGATGCACTTTAGTCTAAGTTATAGATTGTAGTGCATGTATACTAGGTCATTTAATCTCCTCTAGGTCAAGCAGTTCCTGTCTGCTATGTATTTATAAGTAAGTTGACCAGTTACACTCGTAGCCATTGAAGGAAACTAGCTACAAAAGGATCTAGAATGTTATTCAGAGGTGTTTTGGTGTGCTACCAAATTGAATCAACCAGTCAGCTGCAAATGCAACCATTGATATTGCATATTAGGGACCATTTATCATAAAATATTAGTTGAATTAGCCTCAGTGTCCAAGACTACCCAGATTCATGTCTAGTTTCTTGTCACAACTCCCTACTTGGTAAAGCTACCAGATCCCTCCCTAAATACTTTAATATCTGAAACACACGCCATTTGGGGCTTTTTTTGCATGTTTGTCTAGACATAGTATTATTCCATATGGTGAAGACTTATATCATCTATGCATTAGGCAACAAAAGGATGAAGTTCCATCTTATAAATCATGTTGCCTAGGGCAGTTAAAAATTCCTCATCTAAGCCTATTCTTGAACTATAAACTTTCAAGACCTATATTTGATTTAATTAACAAACAAAAGATTGCATGATAGCATATATTAACATGAGTTAGGTAAGATTTGTATTTGGATTTATCTGCTAGATGCAATTCCTCACCCATCTAGGTATGCCACCTCTCTCCAGTGATGCTGATATAACCATCAGCATATCTCAGGTCGGCCTCCCCAATCTTGGTCCTAGCCATTAGCATCATATGGTAAAGGAAGCCCACTTAGGGAGACATCTTGCTATAAATAGTCCTTTGCACTCAATAAAGGGGTGTGAATGCCCTAACTAGTTCTTTAGCCCACTTTCAGGACCTGATGCTTGTCACCAATAACCTAGCCTACTTCCAACCTGACTCATGTCTGAACCAACCCGACTCGGATGCCACCCTTTTCCGAATCAAGTGGAATTAGGCAATTCTGCTTAGTTCAGACTAGTTCCTGCATTGCCCAGATCTGAAACTAGGAACAATCCCAGTAGTACATCAGTTTGGTTTAGTATATGCCTCGAATTGGGTGGTTTAGGATCAATCATACTTTCATTTCTTTAAATTATATTGTCATGCAAAGAATCAAGAATCTTCATGACTAGAAATGATGTGTCTTAAAAGTAACCGCGAGTGCACTTTGTATGCAGGATAGCACGTTCGGCGAGTACGGATCGATCCCACGAGGAATTGGGTGTTTGAAGTGTGTTCAAACTCTTGCTTAGACGAGCTTTAAAGAAGAGAAGGAGAATTTGCTTGTAACTACTCCTGAAGCAATGAAAGAAACTATTACAGTAATATATTAACTAAAGGATCTAGGATTTTTGAATCCAATAGACCAATGATTTAGATAGCTGTTCTCATAGTTTCTCATGGAATGTCCTTTAGGTCTTCTTATCAAAGTGCAAAGCATGAACAAGCATGGACCATGAAGAGACTTAACTGAACTATGATCCATCAAGCATTTCGCCTTATCCTAGATAAGAGACTCTTTTTTTGTGTTGATCCAAGCATATAGGCCATGAAGGGACTTTAACCCAACTATGACCTATCAAGGTTTTACAGCAAAAAAGGGTTGAGGACTTTGATCTCTCTTTTCTTCTTTTGTGTTATCCAAGTATGGTCTATGAAGGGGCTCTAACCCAACTATAATTCATCAAGCTTTTCCACAAGAGAGAGGAGAAGAGAAGTTGTAGAAATTGTGGACCTTCTACCTGTTACCACTTCTTGCACCGAATCAAGCATGAACTATGAAAGAGTTTTTATCCAACTATAATTCATCAAGTCTCTTGGCAAGAAGGAAGGAAAGGAGGACTCTAAACATCAAAAGCATGAAAAGAAATCCAAAAAAAATCAGCTTCTAACCATGGTCTAGCTTCATCGCAAACCCCAAAGAATTGCTTAGCCAGACATGATATGTTTAGAAGCTATGAAATCGATTAAAAACATGAAAGAAATCTTATACTATTTACTGAAATTTAATGTTGCAGAAATAAAAGGGATGTAGAAATCAAATAAGAAGGAAAAGAGCAAAAAAATTAAACTATCCTATTTGCTGAAATTAAACTTGCAGAATTTAACTTGCATAAGTGACAATTAAATAAATATTAAAACAGAATTTTATTGCTGAATTTAAACTTTGTACTACAATATACTCCTAACTGCTAAGCCATTAACAGGGCTTAGAGTTGAACTCAAAACAGAAATTAAAACAAAAAGAAGAAAAAGCCCTAACTAGGATTTCTTCCCACAGCTTTCCTCTGCAGAACTTTCTTTCTTTCTGAGTCTCGCACCTCCCCCTAGCTGACTCTCTTTCTCGTATGTTGGAAGGGTGGAAGAAAGTGGAAATAAGATCGCTAAAGAACCTGAAGGTCTCTACAAGAGCTATGACATGGAGAGAGATATGTCTCTTGGTAGAGGCATTATGCTTTATTTATAGGTGTAAGCAGGGTTGCGGTTTTCATGTTTTCTAGATGTGGGACTAAAAATATGAATAAGAATTAGGAGATAGACGGATGAGATTGAAGGATAGGGAAGGATAAGGCAATCGAGTAGAGGCTTTTCAAATCAAACTTTCTCTCTGAAAATTTTCAAAAATATTTTTTCTTTCTTTTTTCTTGAATCCTGGATGTCCATCGCTTCACCCAACTCCCGCGTTACACCCTACCTACTACACAAAGCTACACGCAAGTCCCGGCTCCAGCTTACTTTCCTCTCGCACGTAATATGCCCAGCTCACGCATCCAACAGCACCCGTGCACAGCAATTGATCGCGCACTTACGCACGCCCTTTGTTCTACATGGGTCCACTGTAGAGCCCATTCCATTGGTCCCGCATCTGCTGTTCCGAACCCACTTTGCACCTACATCCATCCGGTGTCCTCACGCATGCCGCACATCTTCATGCGTTCATCTGAAGCCAACGTGGGTCACAGCCACACTTTCCAAAAATCTCCCAAGACTCCTTTCCTCTCACACTCTCCCAAAAACTCCACTCTCACATAAGAACCCCCTATGCTTGTAATCCCCCTCTCAGCTGCGTGCCGCACCCAGCCACTTGTGTCCAGCATGGGTTCATGTCCTCTGTGGGTCCCAAGTCTCATGTAATTCCCCCCAATCTCCTGCATGCTGCATCTGCATGCATTTACTTCCAATGTGTGAGCATATCTATTCCGGATGCCCGCAGGCCATCCATCGTTTCGAGTGCTTAAAGCGGGCTTGTACTTGTTAATTGCAAATGTTGGGGCTTTTGCTGGTTGTTTTATAAATAATCCCCATGTTTGATAATTTCTGAAAAGAACATAAGAATTATCAAATATAAAATAATAAAGATTAAATAACACAAGTTCTAATATTTCTCATGTCATATTTATTGTATCTATCACACCCCTCAACTTAAACTTTGCTCGTCTTCAAGTAAAGAAGGATTTAGAGCTCATCCTGAATTAAGTTAGGGGTGTGATCAATACATAAAATAAGATATTAAAGTATTAAATTTATGTTATTTAATTTATATTAGCTTGAATTTGATACTTCTCTTATTAATTTTAGGTATCATTGGTTGAAAAGCCCGAATCCATTATTTATGAAAGATCCAACTCAAAGACTGAGTCCAAATCCGAGTTTTAAGACAAGCCAAGAGTAAATATGGATGAGGACTCATGCGAACGTGATACGATATACGGCATACAGGACAAACACGGGCATGATACGAGCACGGAAGGGCGCTGCACACGTGGAAGACTCAAATGAAAGAAGGAAGAGGATACATACGGCATTAGTACAAATGAAAAAGGTTTTGGGTGGCTTTGACATGAGCATTAAAAGGAGGGCCTATGATGCATTTAAAGCAATAGAAGAGAAAAGGTGGCTTGGGCTTCTTCATGCATGGAGGGAGCTGTATGCAGGAGTGAGGTGGCATGACAAGGCTCTACGCAGGCGCTGAAAGTGATTCATGCAGAAATCTGGGCTTTTGGGCTTACAAGCTGAGCGGCTTAGCATGGTCCACAAGAAAAAAAAGAGAGCGGCTCGAAAGTGAGGCAGTCTGATCATGACGAAAAAAAAAGTCAATAAATAAAGGATGGAAGTAATACTACACTTACTCATATGAAAGTTAGACGATTTAAAGATAATGGTAGGAGGTAATTTAGAAAAAATTCAAAAAAGATTTAGTGTTCTTGGCTTAACTTTCACATTGATTAGTACTAATATCCCAATGATATACCTCACTCACATCTTACTGAACATCAATGATCCTTTTGAAATTACCCGATGAAATTTGAACCTCTAAGCTAAATGGTACTTAGCCCTAAATCCTTTCTTTACTCGAGGATGAGTAAAACTTAAGTTGGGGGGTGTGATCAATACATGAAATAGGATATTAGAAGTATTAAATTTTATATTATTTAATTTATATTAGTTTGAATTTGATGCTTCTTAATCGCTTTTGCAGGTAATTGGTACATTAGGTCCATTCAAGTTAATTCAAAGTGATTTAGACCCAAGCATGATGGCTAAAAGCAACCACATCAAAGGGAGGAAGATCATCTAACGGTTTAGAAGCAACATTTCCAATCCAAGGGCTACAATTCATGATGTAATCTTCAAGATCAAGAAACCCTAGGTGCTACATGAAATCAAGGGCCAAGAATCAATCAATTGAAGATCCAATGGCCACATTTCAAGGCATCCTAATCAATCGATTAGAAGAAGAATTTGAGCCGTCATCCAATCCAATCAAAAGAGGAAGATTATCAAAGCTAAAGAGGGGAAAAAAAGTGAAGCAAGGACGTGGATGGCAATAATACAAAGAAAAGGATTTTTAGGAGAATTGGGGGCTTTGGCATGAGTATTTAAAAAGAGGGCCCACGTTGCATTTAAAGC
This sequence comes from Elaeis oleifera, assembly GCA_000441515.1. Lineage (NCBI taxonomy): Eukaryota > Viridiplantae > Streptophyta > Magnoliopsida > Arecales > Arecaceae > Elaeis > Elaeis oleifera. Next base: position 546,687 of record KE504691.1, on the reverse strand, counting down.
AATAGAAGAGAAGGGGCCTGGGTTGTTCACGTGGTGCATGGGATGGAGCTTTGTGCAGCAAATTACGCAGTTGGCTGCGGCTTTTTGGCTTTGTGCAAGCACAATTTACGTTGAGATGAAGGAAGTGGCTGCATGAGGCTCACACAGGATAGGAAAGGAAAAAAGAGCAGGTTTGCACGAACTTGGATGTGCGCTAGGGCCTTTATGCGAGTTGGACGTGGTTTGGAGTCCTATTTAATGAGTGGCCGTGGGCAACAAGGAGGAAGCAGTAGGCAGCCACATAAGTTATTTTCTTATTTTTTTAGATTTTGTTTTAGGATTTGAGAGATAGGGAGAGTGGAGAAGAAGGAGAGCGCTTCAGGAAGAGGTGCTGTGACAGGGTTCTGAATCTTCTGGAAGATGTATCCAGTCCGAGCCATGCTTGGCTAAGATGCAGTCTGTAGGAGAGTACATATATCTTTATATAATTTTATGTATTTATTTTCTATTATCTGCAATTACTAAAATGCTTTCAAGTTCTATTCAATTTTTTTTATGCTTGATTCCTGAATAAGTTACCTATAGGTGGGATGGATCATGATCTTGACAGGATATGGTCTATGCTCAACCAAAGTAACTTATACTAGGATTTCAGTTCATTTCATTTACATCAGAAACCTTGGATTGACTTGGATGACTTGGTGCCATAATAGGAGCTTCACATCTTTAATCGAGCATCATCGGAGTTTGTCAAGTTTCCGGCTTTAATGTCATTTCTTTTTTATTTTAATTATATTTTTGTTTAGTCTAGATTTTCTTTAGTATGGTTTGGAAGGGTCTAAAATTAAGCGACTAGGTTAGTCACATGTATTATTAAAGAGTCAAGAGGGCATTTTAGGAATTAAATAAGGGGCTGGTTACTATGCCCTTTTATGATTTCTTTGTGTTAGAGTTTTTTGGGATGTTATATGATGAATTTTCATCAATGAAATCAAGGTTGTGTTGCTCTTTTATCTACAAGGTGTGGAATATGGGTGGGGTCCCTAGGGAGTAATTCCCTACCAAATCGATGTGAGATCGGTTTGTTTCCTCTGGTTTTTCCTTCTCAATAATGTCTCCTATCTGTGTTCCTATTTTCTTCTTTTATGGAATGCCGTACTAGGTCAAACCATCTGGTATGGGGCATATCGAACCAGACCGACGGCCAGCTGATTCGGTTTGGATTTTTTTTTGAAAGATCCTTCGAAGTGCACTGAATCAGGCGGTTCAGCACGGTTTGGAGCCATACCGCCCAAAATCGGGTGATATGGCTCGGTTCGGCACGGTTCGACGTTGAACCGAACCGTACCGATAGAGCAAATGGAGAGTGGGGGGGTGTAGATGTTGTGGTGGGACCTAGGCTATCAATTAGTGGCAGCCAGGCGTTCTTTTCTCATTGAAAGTCAAGAGGCTTTCTCAAAACTCTCGAGAGGCGCTCTCAGGCTTTCGACGATACGAACGATTGAAAACTTTCAAAAAATTAGAAAAAAAATTATCAAATTATAGTAGTTTGAGGAGATGATGATTTTCGATCGGGAGTAAGATAATGTATTATTCTTTAATAAGTATTTATTTTTATATTTTGTAGCTAAAAATGGATAAGAACGAAGAAGTAAGAAAATAAGAAAAATCATGCTAAAATTTGTGATTTTGGTATGATTTGATCATATGTGATAGATCTTTAAAAAATCTACATGATGACATTAAAATCATTGATTTT
>KE504691.1:524076-536046 GCA_000441515.1 Elaeis oleifera | reverse complement strand
GCCGATCTGGCATCTAGGGCACACATCTAACAGCTCCCTAACCTACAATGGAGCCAAATGGCATATTCCATACATTTTGCTAATAATATAGCATTCGAGGAAGATTGTACGGTCTCGATATAATCTATTCCTCTGAGGAACCTGAGATTTTCATTCAGCTATTTTAGTTCAGCCTTACTCAAAATTGTGTCTTGAATCCTTGATTGTTCCGTTCCTATGCCAGATATATAACTTTTGCATACAAGTGCATGAGTCAGTTGTGTTGAACTCTTCTGGCATGAAATGTTTCGTTATTCCACATATTCCTCTAATCAATTCTTTTATTAATTTTCTTTGACTATTATTAGACATGTTAATGGTGAACTACTAGAATGAAGTCTCAAAAATAATATAAATGAAAAAAAAAAAAAACTGTTTTGCTTAATTTGCTATTTCTGTTGTTTTTCCTTTATATCGCACTGACACATTCTCTGGAATCATATGCATGAGTTACACAAACAGATATACCTTCTTTTAGGTACCTCATCACATACTTAATATGTGTTTAGTCTGATGAAATCATCAACTAAGAACTAATATTGAATAATTACAATTACCTGTGCACATATGGTTTCCCAGCAGCACTTATATTGATTTTATGTTGGAGCTTTCATCTGGGAATTCTTCCCTCTTTTTTCAATGTATCAGATTACGTTCTATAGCTTTCATGCAGATGCATACAGCTTCCTCTCAAGCATTATTAGTGCTTGGATAATAGCATTGTTATCCGTTATCATACACTGATTTGTCAATGTGGAAACTTTCTTATACCTCTTTGGAAATGTTTATTAGTTTTATTTTAAACCTTCACAGGTAGAACGACTGCTTTCTTCAGAGCAAAAGACTTCAGATTATCGTATTCCCAATGATGGTTCTGCTCGTGATCACCGACCCACAAATGCCTGCATAAGGTGTGTTCAACTGTAAATTGGATACCAAAAAGTGAGTTAGCACTGACATAGAACCGTTATCTAATGGTTCGTTGATTGTCAGAGTCGTAGCATACTTGTCCCGTGTGCTTGATGCTGCATTCACCACTTTGGAAGGTCTCAATAAACAGTCATTCTTAACTGAGCTAGTAAGTATGATTATGTGGCAAAATCATTCTTATTACAAATGACCTGGCAAATACACTATGCACTTTGTAAAATGTCAAATAATCCTTAGGGGGATGCATCTCTGGTATCAAAATTTGCATGATAGGGACCATATGGCTGCGCACATGTATTGGACTATAAGAGTTAAACATCCCCACCTCCTCCTCATGCACACCCTCCTCTGATTCACTTTTCTCCATTGCTTGGGATATGATGAGGCAATGCAACTGGATTGTAGTTGGCTGTACATTATTGACCAACTAGCCCCATCCAGCATGCATGGTATTTGCAAAAGTTTTCCTAGCTCATCATTTCTTCTGAAAGTACTGCCAAAGCATGAACATCTAGCGATACTAGGACTTGCCACGTGCAATGCACATGACGATTCAAGGGGAAGTCATCTGGTAGATATCTGATCAGATTAAGATGGAATATTTGATACATTTTGGATGCTGTCAACCAACAGAGTCAGAGCATTTAATTCCTGGCTGGAAACCAATTAGCAAATCAAGGTGTATTTGATGAAATTCTTGATCAACAGGAAGGAGAATTTTTTTATGGACAGTTGAGATGTAGTTAATCTACGAAATGATAGACAGCACTTGAGATTCAGGAGGAAGATATGTTTCATGGACAGAAGTGATGCAATCAAATAATGGAATGCCATGTCATACGTGTGACACACATGATTGATTCAAGATGGAATATTCATTTGATTGCTGTGGTAAAAAGAAGAAGTGGTATTTCATTGATGTTGTGTTATTCAAGACTTAAATTATATTTCAATTTATTTATGCATTTTATACTATAATCAAAGGGTATATTGACTCATGCACATGGCTTCATGTTAGACATATCCTATTCTTCCTTTCTTTCTTTCCAGATTAATTTTGTTAAAGAAAAAGATGAGTAATATGACATTCATTAGTCACACTGAAAAGGAAAACCTTCTGTTCTTGCTGCTGGCTATGAAGCCTTTGGTATTACAAATAGAGAAGAACATGACCCATGTCATTAAATTAGCAGATATTGGATAATTAACTATCCAGGAGGACCAGTACCATATGATTTACTTAGACATTATATGCATGCAATGAAAAGCAATTTTTGACATATAATATATACTCAGACATTATATTTCATTTCGGTAATTAACTCATTTGTTCTTACTTCTTAGCCTGCATGCCTCTCAAGCACTATAGTCACTTATTACCATGTGCCTTCTTGCACTTCTTGCACTACTTTATGTTATGTATTGTGATAACTGTATGATTTGATTTCACCTATCTTTGATTTCTGATGAGTTCAATAATGCAATCATAGGGAAATCATTTGCACAAAGGGCTTCTTAATCATTGGAAAAAGTTCACTTTCAGCCCAAGGTAACCATTCTCACTACCTGTTCAGTAATATATATGTCAGATCTGTTGAAAAAAGGCTTCTGGGAGCGTGGAAAACCATTGAGCATGTTGGACTGACAGTCAACCTTTTTCTTAAGCTGTTTAGCCTTAAGATCTACTGAAAAATTCTGCTGTTCTCTTTAAACATTTGGAACTTAATTAAATGTTTGAGAGAGTTGGCAGCTCCAGTTCTTCATTTTCAGCACTTATGTGTCTAAGTTCTAAAAGGTGCATAGGAAATAAAGTAAAGATACTTAATCCTGTTTTGTGTTTGGCGTTCATCATTATCGGCTTAAAGTCCATAATTGTGACCAAAATGTCATATTCTGCATTTCTGACCCAAATAATCTAACCATTGCCTTCCGTGCTTACATCAGATGGATACACTTGATCTCATGACCATGTATTACTATACAAGGACAATTTTGTCTATGTAACATTAACTTTGTCTCTGTATTTTCAAGTTGCAAGCTACATATTTTTCGCATTCTTTTCCCCTCTTCATCATCTCCATACAACCATACTTGTATCCCATTTTGACATATCCTTAGTCTTTTTTTCTTTTCCTTTTTTCCTCTCTCCAACCTTCTAGTGCATTCCTGAGCAAAATCTTGCCTTGTGATTCCTGCAACCCTAATGTCTAAGTTTCTAACACTTTCCTTTTATAAAACCTGCAGTAATTCCCAATTATTTCCTCAAATTCTATTACTTACAGTTGGCCTGAATTATCTATTACCTAAATGCTATGGGAAAAACCTGCTATATAGTTCATCGCATCCAAATTGTTATGCTTTTGCTATCTTGCAGCCTTCAAACTTTAAATATCTGACTCACCCTTTACCATGTCGGTTTAAGTATGTCAGCATTATCCTTTTGATTATCCATTTAATTTTGCAGATGAGAAATCTGGGGATGTATATACTATCAGTGAACATTTTGTAGGAAAGCTCCCTGAGCATGCTTTCCTATATCAAATCACTACATTGGTGGACTGGTTCAGTCAGCACTGCCTCATACAAGAGAGAAGCCACTTCACCAAGATGAAAATTAAGGGTCAAGCTGACGTGTGATGGATAGACATGTAGAATCAAATAGATTTCCAAGGGAAGTCTCCCATTTTTCTATTAGGCGAGAATGAAAGTTATGTCAAGGAAAAGTATCTCATTTGATGCTACACAATAAACTGTTCCTCAGTTGATAGGGGCACATTGCATGGATGGTCAAAAAGCTTAATCCATCCAGACAAATAGATCAATTGCACAATGATTCAACCATTTGGTTATGGAAGATTTCTTGGTAGTATGTAGAGTTCTTAGATTTGCTGGGGTAGATAGATAATTGAATTTTTAGTGTTATTTTGATTTTCTTATTTCTTCTGCTCTTTTCAATAGTAGGATTAGTTCCAAAGGCCCTGTTATGGGAACTAGTGAGGTTTGGAAAGTCTTAAACTCATCAGGGTTGAGTTTTATAAGTTTAATAGTTTCGGTTTATGCTTTTTTTGGTAGAAGTTTTCCTTTTATGCTTTAGTGGGTCACTTGAAGAAAGTAGTGCTGTTTGAGTCATAAATAGGATGAGGGAAGTAAACTTCTAAACATTATATTCTTTAGCTACAAGGAACACATAAATAAAATATTGTTTTTCATGAGATTAAATGCTTTTACCTTCTCTTCCATGTTGCAACTATACATTTTTTTATGGTGGGACTCTTTCAACCTTATGTGCAAAACTTGAATATCTTGGTGCTGCAATTTCAATTATTTACTTTTAATTCTTTTTTTCTCCACCATCTTGCTCTAGTATTTGGCGATACTAATTAATGGGTGACAGAATTGGAAGTTCTGAATGCATGGACCAAATACCTAGAAAACTCGGTGGAACACCTCTGTGTTTGTTTCTGTTGTAAAAAATTTTGCAAAATCTACCATGATCCCCTCGTTGGCAAGACAAACTGTAGCTAGCTAAGGACTCAATGTGTTATAGGACTCTGTCCAATCTCCAAACAACTCATCCATAACCAGTTGTTTGGCTATCTACGTCTTCTTGTAAGATACCTCGCACTGTCATATATCATGTACATAAGCCTGGCAGGCTGATATGGATCTGGATATCTCTATCCTAACTGATCCTCTAATGATATCGACAATCATGCGTGCATTAAGCTGTGGATGATCTCGCATCACATCTGTATTTAAGCGTGTGTATGGTCCTTTATATACCGAAATCTTCCATCGCTGCGTCTTGATCCGAAGGAATGCCAGAGATGCCAACTACAAATATCAGACTGCTTATACATGATGCTCTATTTAACTCTATCTGACTCGACGACTTTGAAAGGATAGTGGGTGTGAATGGCATATTGTTTCATGGCATATTGGACTTGTTCTTTCGACCCGAATACTATTCCCTTAACTCTTCATTCCCATCAAAAATGGATGTTCTGGTGATGCTCCATAGGATGCGGCCTCATCGTCGTTGGATGCATCAACTAGCCTGAATTCAGGAACAAAGGGTGCCTCATGTTGTGGGACATCCTATTCTACACTAGACTCTCTACTATCACTACCATCAGACTCTGCATCATCATCCTCATCTTCGTCATCGGTAGGATTAGGATCATAACTAACAGCGACTTCATTTTCAAATAAATTATATCGGCCATTGCGGTTTTCAATCCTCCAAGTCTGACATGTATTGTATGTGGCTGATTAAGTGGTACAGAATTATAAGATTCGTGCTCCACATGCTCTACGGAAGCTGCCACATAACTAGGACCGGCCTCGTATCATCAAATGCGGTGTTATATTGATATTGATATGCAGACTCTACACCTACTATAAACTGAGGACTATCAGTTACGGATGCTGTTGGTCCACCAACAATACATACAGGAATACCTTCGTACTCATACCCAGCTTCATTGGCCCATTGGAATTGCATCAGGTAGAGATTCCCCCATCCCCGATTGCACAAATGGGGTAAATACAACCTGAGACATATACTGTTCACCACCACTCGAAACTCCTATCATTGTCGGGCTCAATAAAAATTTTAACCACACGAAAAGCCTCCTCTGATAGGATGCCTAAGATGATGTTCGTATTCTAATTATCTTCAATAGGTGCAGTCAAATATTATCCAACAGTATGAATTGAAAATCTATATAGTAAGAAAACTCCACAGTGATTGGGATTCCATCCGATGACAACATAGCAGACTCGCACAAGTTCTTGATATGTTGTGTTACGGTCCACCATGGTCATCCGGATCCTTCCACCATCATAATATACACCATTAGCGTCACGACTAATCCTCCCATCCTAATAGAAGATAACAGTGACAAGTCTTAGATCCATTTTGTTGAAAATTATTGTGAGAAGTAACTGCATGAATATATAAACAGATGTTCACTAAGAGGAAGTACTTAATATTGAAAATGACTTACATAATAAATGCATCCTATCACCATTTAATAGGTAAAATTAGATCTTATCTCATTTAAAAATTATATTAATTCTATAGGTAATTACAGTAATCAAACGATGCGCAATAGGGGTCGAAAGAAATTTCGGCAGTATTTTTTCTTAGTTCTCCTCATACGGTTGAAAATATGTGAGGAGAACTAAAGAAAATACTGTCTGAAATTTCTTTCGACTTTTATTGCGCATTGTTTGATTACCATAATTATCTATAGAATTAATTATAATTTTCAAACTGTCCAAACTGGACAATCAATTGATCAATGTATATAATTCTCTCATCCATATAAAAAAATATAACTGTATGGATGCTTTAGAATATGTACATTAATCAAAAGATTGGTCTATGATTTTATACAATGTAAATTTTTAAAACAAATGACTGAATAGAAAATTATTTTGATAATTTATTTATAAATTAATATTACTTAGATAAAATTAATATTATTTATAATTAAATTTATCTTCCTTGTAAACTGACCATATGAAGAAATAAATTTCTAATTTATGTAAAAATTAAAAATTAAATAAAGAAATATACCTGATTGGAGGTGGGGCGCCACAATAGGACCACCGAGAGGGCAGAGGTGCTGAGGACCGCCGGGAGGCGGGGAGGCCGGAAGAGGGTGGGGAGGGGCATCAAGGACCGCCAAGAGAATGAGGGAGGGACTGCGGTATGTCGGGGAGGAAGGGGGCGGGCTGAAAGGAGCGAGGAGCGGTGGTACGTCGGGAAGGGAGTGGGGGCGGGCTGAGAGGAGGAGCGTGGAGCAGCGATATGCCGAGGAGTGGGGCAGGCCGAGAGGAGCGAAAAGCAGTGGTACGTCGGGGAGGAAGGGGGCAGGCCAAGAGGAGGAGCGAGGAGCGGCGGTATGCCAGGAAGGGAGTGGGGGCAGGCTGAGAGGAGGAGGGAGGGCGCACCGAGAGGAGGGAGGGCTATCGGGGATCAAGAGGGAGAGGGAGGGGGGTTCTCTCATTGGGGACCAAGAGGGTCGTTGGAGAGGTGCGCGGGGAGCAGTTCGAGGAGAGGGAGGGTTTTTCCTAACTGACGGAGAGAGGGGAGGGAGGGATGTGGATCGGTGTTTCGGTCCGACTAAGTCGCCTTATGGTAGAACGACTCTATGAGTCGCCCTACTATAAGATGGGTCTCTTGCTGCTGACTCCACACTCCATATGGAGGGCGAAGTGATGAGTCAGCATATAAAATCACCCTATGATAGGACGACTTTATGTGGAGCAGTATTTCGTAAATACTTTGAGAAGAGCATTATTTGATAATTTTTTAGAATAAACCTTATTTTGATAAAAAAATCCCAATATTTTAGGTAGTTTTTATTTTTTTTTACTCTTCCTCTCTGGATGTTACGTTTTGCCTATCAACTTTGGAGGCCTTGTCCTTATGCATCTCTTGTTCATATCCTTCTTATTGTTCTTATTCATCTCTTTTTGGCTTTCATTATATGTCTCTATATGTCTATTCAAGAGTAATTTTTTCATACAGTAAGATATATCAAAGCACAAGTCCCTCGAGATATCATTGTATATATTTGTGGATCATACAACAGTAGATCTTATGTCTAATGATGTACTGCATAAAAACAGCATTCAAGAATTAAGTTTACAGCATCAAAACCCAATTTATGAAGGTAAGTTAAGATCTAGATGTTGGAGGTTGATCTCATCTGATGATCAGTCATGTTTGTAGGCATATAAATATGTATTCAGTTCGCACCATTTTTCTACACTAGCTTTACTGCAGTTTCAATGCTAAGATCAACAGAAAATCTTGAACAATGACGTCATCCACTTGCTTATGGTAATGATACCAATTAAGTCAATATCCATGAAATATTTATGTTGTATTTGCAGTGGTGGGCTGCACCTGAAGCGTGACATAACGGAGTATGGCGAATATGTACGTGATCATAGGATTACTGCATTTAGACAGTATTTTAAACTGTATATTTGTTATCACGAGGGACTAAAATTCTTTACCTTTTCACAGCATGGCAAATGTATTTATTGTTGCACTGGAAAGTCTTGCTTCCTTAGTTGAGGGAACTCCAAGCATAAGAAAAGATGCATTAAGGTATACATTCCAAATATGTTGCTTTTTGTCTGTTTGCTTTAGGTCATTTATTTTGCTGCTCACTGACACTGCTTGAGATCATGTTTATTGTTCTTTATACGCTCCAATTCCAGATTCGTTCAGCTTAGAGATGACTACAAAACTGCAAAGATCGCATCCAGGCTCAACAACTTAATGTCTGAATTATAGTCACCCAAAAGCAACAGTGAGTTGTGAAAATTGAAATGTGGTAGCCATAGCAAGTCATACATTATTTTCAAGGGAACTTTGAGAGAGCTCCCAAGTAGAATATTCTTTTTTATCTGAAAAACTTGTTGTCATGTATCTTGAAGCTCATAATGGCATCCTGCAAATAATTATTCTTTCAAATCCTCGAATCTATTTTTGTATCGACTTACTTAGAACTAAGTGTCATTCATTTGTTTATATATAAAAAAGAATCTCAGATTGCATAACCTCCTTTTGTAATCTAGTATGGGTCAAACATCTTCATGTCAGAGAAGTGTGGTTTGAATAATACTTAAATCCCCAACTGCTGCTCTCTTCTATTTGAGCCATTGAGTAAGAATAAGGAGATTTGCTAGCATATTGTGATCTGATGCAGCATTACCATAAACTCTGTACTTGGTTCTTCCACATCTACAGAAGAAACACTGATTGCATTCTGATGTCCAATTCCTTGCTGTGGTTCAACTAATCTTGCTTAAGAGAAGGTTTGTCACGTCCCAAATCTGGGACATAACACGGCCATGCTATCGAAGGATAGGGCCTACGATAATACGAAGCCAATCAATCATAATCAGTTAAAATCCATCAAAAATAAATTATAATAAAAATTTAATTCCATTATTCATCAAGTATTTAAATCAATATTGGGTCAGAGCGATTAAATCCAAAAGATAATACTAAACCCATATATCAAAATTCATTAGTAGTTGATTACAAGCCCATAATAATCCTATAAATTCAACTTCAACTGTAAATCTTCATGCTTACTGGTGTAGACCCTCCAGCCTAGATCATCCTTGTTTTCTAACCTTATTTGTCTAGATAGAAAAGAAAAGATACGAGCTACACCAGCTTAGTAAGTAAACCTTATACTATCTTATCCAGATCAAACATAAATTTATACATGCATCAATAAATCATTTAAAGAAGATGATTATCATTGAAATATAAATTTTATAATAACAATATATCATAAATCAATAATACTTTTGCATATGCATATCTCATGCAATTTACATAAACATAGTTTCAATGCATAATATAAACAAATTCATAAATTATATTAACTTCATATATAAATTCATAAATCATTTGTCATTCTTTTCATATCATGATCCTTAATAATTCTCTCAGACTAAATACTAAGGTCACTATTATACCCGTGACAGGGTCATAATCATGTACCAACTACTATTATTCGTTGGCAGGATCGTATACCTAACTACTATTACCCATTGGCAGGGTCATATGCTAATTATTATTATCCACTGGCAGGGTTATATGCCAATTACTATTACCCACTGGTAGGGTTATATATAGCTATCTGAGAGCCTTTTTCTATATTTCTTAAGATAGACATTCTTAAATCATATTTCATCAAATTATATTTTTTAATTATATATAAACAAGATACTAAATAATTTCATAAAGTTAATAATCCATAAATAATCTTTAACAGTAAACAATCGTAAATCATTCTTTCATAACAAGGCATATATTTCATAAATATGGAGTTCATATTTCATAAAAAGTCATTCATATTAAAATATTCATAAATCATTATTTATGATAAATCATGAATTTCACAATGCATATACTCGATTCTTATTTATGAAAATATAGAATAATTTTTTCATGATAAAATAGTCAATAATTTCAAAAGTAAGTAAAAAATGTTGGGATTACTTACCTTTTCGTTCTAGCCCTTCAAACTTTGATAGATGAATTTATCAAACCTATTTAATATATTAAAATATTACTAATTTTTATTTATTAATTCAATCATAAAGAAAGAATACTGTAGATCGGGTGGTCAGTTCGACAGGCAGTCCGGATGCTGGGATAATTCAAGATTTTTCAGACGAAAATCAAATCTAGGTGACTCGATCAAGAAATTATGAGGCATAGATTGAAATCAAGATCAAGATCAATCATATAGTTAATCAATATGGATTTCAAGGGCATTCGATATGATCAAGATGGGGTCTGACATCTTGCACGGATATTAAAGCAGTTTCGGACTTCTTTGGATACATCATCTTAAGTTCATACGAGGGTCCATGAATCAGATGGAGAGAGAATAGAGAGAGAAAATTTTAGACAGAGAAGGAGAGGGAAAATAAGAGAGGAGAGAGAAAATTCTTTTTTTCTCTCTTCTCTTTTCTTTTCTTTTCTTTTTCTTTCTTCTTCTTTTCCTTTTCTTTTCTTCTCTTGGCCGAACAGGGAGGAATGCAGGGTGGGGGCTGGTGGTTCTTGGTCGGAGGACCAACAGTGGCTGACCATAGTGGGTGGTTGACGGCAATGGGCAGGGGACGGCCGGCGGCAAGGATTGCCGACAGGAGAAACATGGGAAAGATTCAAAAATAGGGGATCCGATCTCTTCATTTTACTTTCACGATCATCGGCCGATCACCGACGGCCATAACCTTCGGAGAAAGAAGGTAGGGAGGTAGGGGTTATGCTACAGGGGTGTGGCACCACAGGTAACGATGTCGGTGGCCGAAAATGAGGAAGAGAGGACTCGATCGAATAGAAAAAAATAGGGCATTCCTTTTATGGATTTCCAGCAAACCCGACGGCCGATGGAGGTACACGATGCCATGGAAAGGAGGAGAAGGAAAAGAGGAAGGAGGATCAGGGCTTACCTCCATCATCGGTGAGATCTCCGACGAGGATTTGAGACAAACACGATAAGAGTCTCCGCGGCTTCAATGGAAGAATCTGAGGAGAAGGAGAAGAAAAAATCGATGCTCGCTGTGGCCGACCATGGAGGAGGGAAGAGGGATTTTATATAGGGCGGAGGGGAGGCCGAATCCTTCTCGGATTCGACTTCCTCTCCGATTTTGCTCTCGTGAAAGAAGACTCCCAGTGGGAGTCTTCAATATTCTTTTTTTTTTCTCTTTTTTTTATGCCCTAAGATTTGTGCAAGGGGTGGATTTTAGGACCGGATATCACAAGGTTAGTTGCATTCTGGTCTTCTATTGGATGTCCCATATCAGCCAAACTTGTTTTTTTAAAAAAAATTATTTATATCATTGGTACCATGTCCCTTCCACCTGTAAAATCATATTCATAGTCCAATCCAATTCTAACAAAAAGGTCTAAATAGTCAAATGTTACTTTAACTCCATAGGAATGATCTACCTTAGGAAATAGATGTTCTTTGTGGTGCTCCGAATGCATAACGACGTTACAAGAAATTTATGCATCTGTCGGTAGATGAGCAATCATTGAAAGATATTACATCGAAGAGACTACCTTGGATGGTCTAGAAATTTCCTGCGGTTAATGTCAAGTAACCTAAATTATCAAGACCAGCTGTCTGCTGCTGGAGTTTAATTATCAAGACCAGCTATCTCCTGCCGGAGTTGATCCTTGCATTCTCTTTGTTTGTGTAGTCTCCAATAATCATTTTTGTCAGAATCTTACAGTTCACGATTTTAGATTTCATCATCTGGAGTCCAGATCAGACAAACCATATGAACATGATTCTAAATAATCTAAATCTTGTTTTTGGATAAGGATCAAAGTGAATCATTAGATTTCAATTTGTCATATCCTTTAGATCATATAATGTAATTTGGCATATAAAAATTGTTTCATTTCTATTTTCTTTCAAGAATTTACTAAACACATTAGGAAAT
>KE504691.1:502408-515073 GCA_000441515.1 Elaeis oleifera | reverse complement strand
ATTATATAAATATATATTATTGTATAGTATCATATTATATTATTATATTAAATATATTTTTTTGAGATATAAATTTAATTTTTTAATTTGTTTATAATTAACATGACACGATATCTTAAAAATGATAGACAATCCCAAACTTCAACCATATAACCTGTATCAAGGTCAACAATTAATTTTTTACACAACTAACAAAAATTGTAACATATGCTTTCAGATTAAAAAAATATAATATTAATTTCAAAATAATATTATCCAATGGTTGATGATTACAAAATTTTTTAGTAAGAAAAAAATGTATAAGTATTACAACTATCGACAGACGTATATATCAAAATATTTGGGCCTCCTCCACGTTCGCCTCTCATAAATACATCATCTGTGGCCGCTGGCATGATGGCTCAAGCACGGTATCGACCAGTGGGGTGCGAGATAATGGCGTGTTCGGTCTATCAACATGTACATAGCATCTACCTCGAAAACTCTCAATCGACCCCTGCCTCTGGCCCTCCCATACCGATCGACGTCCTGCTCATCGGGTCGGTACGATATGTCTCCAGGCTCGCTCATCCTCGATGATATAGACACATCATCTACAGAGAGGTCGAAGTCTGAGAAGTCAGAGTATGAGGTGTGCTGGGCATATGAAGAGGTACTCGGATTATCTGTCGATGGCACAGTCTGAAGTCGTCTATCCTCTGAGATGACTCGCATAGTATCGATAAGACCATCCATAACACGACAAGTGCTCGATCTTTGCACCCAACAGTGACCGAATGAAAGCTGCTGCTTATCATATGGTATAGCGACGTGATCCTCTAAAAATATCAATATGAAAAGGAAACAAATATTTTTATAAGTATACCAATAACAACATAACAAAATGAGATAAAAGCAAAATATACTTACCACAATATCCATTACACTGCTCGAAGGACGAAACCTCATCTCGAGCCACTTACTCATCAATGGCAAGATGAATCGCCTGATGATGCTCCTGTACCACTATAGATATGGATCATAATAATCCATCACGGAGAGCATGGTGGACCAGCCATAATCAAATCCTCCTGCTGCTCCCATGCATTAATATGCTCCCGATGCTCTCGAACCCAATCGTGGCTATGCCATCCTCGTCGATCCAAACTATGGAGAGCGCCATGAGTGTCGCATGGTGGAGGGATGTCCTGATGCATGCCAAACTGTCGCATCACATGCTCCAAATAATAAATCTCCATGATATCGAAGCAAATGAGAGGTACATGTGTCCTCCATATATGCTGATCTGATCAGCGTACCTTGGGCAATACAGTCAATATCTCTGATGTGTAAGGCACCCACACCATCTGATCGTTGCACTGCTGGTCAAGCTGATCCCTATAGTATATGACTGTGTGCAGCATCGGATTATTAGCACCAATCAGTCAAGTCCTCCATCTGTTCAAAATAAATCACTATATTATTGTGTGAAAATATACAGTCATTTATTATATAAAATCAATGCTACTAGTTACATACCGGCATCTCAGTGGATCAGTCCGATCGTACTGTATGCCACCAAATGGATCCTCAAAACCAGCTTCATCTACATCTAATGGGTCATGTCCTGCTACATCACCTCCACCGTTGATTGGCGGGCTCCTATTCTGGGAAGCACCCGATCTGGCCATCCGACATGTAAATACTCCCATATTCAAAGCTGAAGCAACACTAATGGCCTTGCTATCTCACGTGCATCTGGTCTGGTAGTCCTGTAGAGCTTGCACAACAAGAAGGCTAAGGTAGCGCTGTCCCAACTCCACTATCCACATACGTCGAGATCACATAGCATGGATAAGTATAACAACTGCATGTGGGAACCAGACTTGTCGGTGAACAGATGGCCACTGATAAGGCAAAGAATAAATGCTTGTGCATGCCCCATATGGTCTCATCATCTGCATCATCCGATAAGTGGTGGAATATATCATGAAGCCAGTGAAGTCTCAACGAAAATCTCAACAATATCGCCTCTGGCACTCTAATCCCAAATAACTCCTCACATAGGTCTGACCAGATAATCTGTGCAGTACCGATGATGGCAGGCCTATACACCCATAATCTGATAAAACGGTAATGTCCAGAAAATGATCGTCACTTTTTTGATGTGTAGGTGAAAAGTGTGAGTCTCCTGACGCCATCACTCCAACAGGACTGTGATGAGGGCCCAATCCAGTTGTATATCGCAAACTCTAAGTACTTCATAAAAATCTGATGTATGACGACACTTTCGAATCCTCTCATATGGCCGCCAGACGCACATGGCGATCGAACCTCTGTGTCTACAGCATAGGGTCCCCATGTCCTTCCTAGAATATATACTGTCACTATGGTGTCGAGTCTAGAGATAGAGCATGGTAGGGTCAGTCGACCCCAGATGCATGTCGAAGTTTGAACCAGCCATGTCTAAGGTACAAAATGTAAAGACGAGTGTATGATAAGATAGTAAGAACATCAAAGATGGTAAGAAATATCAAAGATGATAAATAGCCAACATTAATGACAAGATTATTTCATAAATTTTTCAAGCGTTTATATGATATGATTACATAACCAAATAATTTAAAAGAATACAACTGATACATAAAATAGTTCATATATCACATGAAAAAAAGATAAATCAGCACCGTTGGGCATCTGCCCCAGTTGTGCCCTATCTCCTTGCACAATCCACACCATACAATATTTTGGTGCTCCATTATGTCCATATCATTTTGGATCCTCCTCGATTGTGGACGTCCCTTTCCTTATCTTCTTGTGGATGAGTGTAGTATGAGTCTAGGTGTAGCCCACTCAGGCCAGTAATGTGAACTCTCGAGAGATAAAATATAGGTGCATATGACTACTTATAATGTGCAATAGTATAACAGTCATCAATGAATTGCTTCTAGTCTAAATTCTCGCTGGCACATACAACAAACAAGTGTGAGCATAGAAAATGTAGTAACTGTCACTTTCTACATGTGCATATACATGTTCCTAAGTCAACTGTTTGTGTATAATCAAATTCATTGAGACTATAATACCTTCGTCTCAATCGAATCTCATACAAATCCAGTTGGTTATTATACTTAACCACACAATGCTCCCTAGACTTTAACTTTTGTCTAATTTTATCTGTGAATATCCTACCGGCTTTCCTTCTCCATGCTGCAATTACACATCTGATGCTGAACCACTTCAACAAGCGTTCAAAAGAAAGACGAACAAGAACGGAATGGGTAATGAGCGAGCCTCCTTTGACACTTTATTAAAGCTTTTAGATAGATTGGTATTCATTATTTCATACCTATATCCACCTGTGTCATGCACCAACGACCATTTACTCAAATCGTCAAGTAGATATTTTTCAAATATTGAAAATAATTGGACCATGTTCTCTCAATATGTTGCATACTTCGATCAAACTTTCAGGACTGATTTCACTTTGCAGTTTGATGAAAATAAGCCAAAAATGCAGCATCATGAAATTGGCCATTTATGTTAGCCTCAATATGTCTAAGACATAATCTATGATATGCATATGGTGTTGTCCATCTAACATATTCATCTGAAATAGTAGTTAATATT
This sequence comes from Elaeis oleifera, assembly GCA_000441515.1. Taxonomy (NCBI): domain Eukaryota; kingdom Viridiplantae; phylum Streptophyta; class Magnoliopsida; order Arecales; family Arecaceae; genus Elaeis; species Elaeis oleifera. Next base: position 511,464 of record KE504691.1, on the reverse strand, counting down.
TCTTTATGCCGATCTGAAATTATGTCAATCCCTATACAGTCACGTGCCATATAATAGTGCAAACGTCATAAAAATTATGACCAACTACTATGGCTCTCGCCTTCACAAATAGCAAATGCTAGAGGATAGATACTTCCATTTCTATCCCTTTCTATAGCTATCATGAGAGTACCTTTATATCAACCGTATAAATGCATTGCATTGATACTAATCAATGAGCGACAGAATTGGAAGCCCTGAATGCATGGACTAAATATCCAAAAACTCGATAGAACATCTTTGTATTTGTCTCTATTGCAGAAAATTTTACAAAATCTATCTCGATTCCCTCGTTGGCATGACAAACTGTATCTAGCCAAGGATCCAATGTGTTATAGAACTCTGTCCAATCTCCAAATAGCTCATCCATAGTAAGTTGTTTAGCTATCCACATCTTTCTGTAAGATGCCTTGCATTGCCATGCATCAAGTATAAAAGTCTGACAAGCTGATATGGATATGGATATTCTATTCTAACTAACCTTCTAATTAGATCAACAATTATGCATGCATCAAGCTGAGGATGATCTCACATCACATCTGTATTCAAGCATGTGTGTGGCCCTTTATATACCGTAATCTCCTATCGTAGCGTCTTAGTTCGAAGGAATGCATGAAGATGTCAACTGCAAGTATCAGATTGTTTACACACGATACTCCATTTAATACTATCTAACTCGATGACTTTGAAAGGATGGTGGGTATGAATGGCATATTGTTTCACAGCATATTGAACTTGTTCTTTTGACCCGAATACCATTCCCATTCTTAACTCTTCATTTCTATCAAAGAATGGATATTCTGGCAATACTTCATGGGATGCTGCCTCATCATTGTCGGATGTATCAACTAGCTCGAATTTAGAAACAAAAGGTACCTCATGTGGTGGGACATCCTCTTCTGCATTAGACTCCCCACTACCACTGCCATCAGACTCTGCATTATTATCTTCATTTTCATCATCAGTAGGATTAGGATCATAACTAACAGTGGCTTCATTTTTAAATAAAATTGTATCAGCCATTGCGGTTCTCAATCCTCCAAGTTTGGCATGTGTTGCATGTGACTGATTAAGTGATACGAGGTCATAAGATTTGTGCTCCACATACTCCACGGTAGCTATCACATAACTAGGACCGATCTCCATATCATTAAATATGATGTTATATGGATATTGATATGCAGACTCTGCACCTACCATATACTGAGGACTATCAGTTACGGATGCTACTGGTCCACCAATGGTACATACAGAGGTACCTCCGTACTCGTACGTAGCTTCATCGATCATTGAAACTGCATCAGATAGAGATCCTTCCGTCTCTAATTGCACAAGTGGGACAGATACGACTTGAGACATACTCACATGCTGTTTACCACCACTCGAAGCTCCTGCTGTTGCCAACTCGATAAAAATTTCAACCACATGAAAAGCCTCCTCTGATGAGATGCCCAAGATGATGTTCGTGTTCTAATCATTTTCAATAGGTACAGTCAAATATTATCCAATAGTGTGAATCAAAAATCTACATTGTAGAAAAACTTCACAATGATTGGGATTCTATCTGGTGATGGCATAGTAGACTCGCACAAGTTCTTGGTATATTGTGTTACAGTCCACCATAGTCATTTAGATCCTTCCACCATCATAATATACACCATTAGCATCATGACTGATCCTTCCATCCCAATGGAAGACAACAGTGACAAGACTTGGATCCATTTTGTTGAAAATTATTGTGAAAAGTAACTGCATGAATATATAAATAGATATTTGCTAGGAAGTAGTATTTAACATTTAAAGTGACTTACATAATAAATACATCCTATCACCATCTAATAGGTAAAGTTAGATCCTATCCCATTCAAAATTATATTAATTCTATAGGTAATTATAGTAATCAAATAATGCGTAATAGGGGTCGAAAAAATTTCAGTGGTATTTTTCTTAGTTCGCCCCACACGGTTGAAAATATGTGAGGAGAACTAAAGAAAAATATTGTCTGAAATTTTTTTTGACCTTTATTGCACGTCATTTGATTACTGTAATTATTTATAAATTAATTATAATTTTTAAACTATCCAAACTGGACAGTTAATTAATCAATGTATATAATTCTTCCTCCCGTATAAAAATATATAAATATACAGGCACGTTAGAATATGTACATTAATTAAAAGATAGGTTTATGGTTCTATATAATGCAAGATTTTTAAAAACAAGCGACTGAGTAAGAAATTATTTTGATAATTTACTTATAAAATAATATTATTTAAGTTAAATTATCTTCCTCCTATACAATGCATATGTTATTGAACAAATAAATTTATAATTCATATAAAATTATAAATTATAAAATAAAAAATAAAATTATCTTCCTGATGGCGTCTCGGGATGGGGGTGGGCGGCGCACTGAGAACCATCGAGAGGAGGAGGTCAGGGCAGCAGTACATCGAGGGCAGGTCGAGAGAAGGAGGGAGGGCCGCTGGGGACCGAAAGAGAAAGGGAGGGGGGTTCTCATCGGGAGTGCGAGGAGGAGGAGGGAGCGATGGTGGTACGTCGGGGAGGAGGAGGGGGTGGACTGAGAGGAGGGAGGGCCGTCGGGATCGAAAGGGAGAAGGAGGGGGGTTCTCGCATCGAGAGGAGGAAGAGCCATCGGGGATCGAGAAGGAGGGGAGTTCTCACTGGGGATCGAGAGGGAGAGGAAGGAGGCATTCTCACACTGAGAGGAGGAGGGATGGCAGTCGAGGATCGAGAGAGAGTACGAGATTCTCGTGTCGGTGATCGAGAGGGAGAGGAAGGGGGGTTCTCGTGCTGGGGACCGAGAGGTAAGTTGGGGGATCGGGCGGTGAGGAAAGGCGGGGATCGCGAATCAGTTAAAGAAAGGCGGGATCGAGAGTTTAGCTTTTTTTTGCCTAAGTGATAGAGAGAGGGGAGAGAGTGGTTAGTTGGGTATGAGGGCTCCTAAGTCGCCCTATGGAAGGATGACTCATAGAGTCGCCCTATGGTAAGGTGGCTCTATGAGTCACTCTTCCATAAGGTGACTATATGAGTCGCCCTTCCATACGGTGGTTCTTTATTACTGACTCACCTTTTCATATAGCATGGATTATAGTGAGTTGGCATATAAAGTCGTCCTATCATAGGACGACTTTCTTTCGAATAGTAGTTTCATAAATAATTTAGAAGGAGTATTATTTTGATAATTTTTAAAAAATAACCATATTTGGTAAAAAGTCAGAATGGTGAATTAGTGATTGGTTCGGACTGTGAACTCTATCTTATGAAAATTGGGCATCAAATATACTATAATAGTATCTAATTTGGGGTTTAAATGCATTTAGATCATTTTGAAAAGAAGCCTTGTTTTTAAGATATTCGAAAGATAACCTACAACAAGATAAGTTGGGATCCTCTCTTGTTTGAGGGGTGAACACGAAAGGGTCACCACTGTCGATGGTGAAATGATCATAATTGTATAGATTTTATGTGGTATATGGATTAATATGCTATGGTTCTTATACAATCATGGCCTTCTTATCATGATTGATTAACTAGCCACCTCCGGTTCAATATTTATACACTACATTAAAGGAGAAGCCATAGCTCTCCTAGGCTGCCAAATATCAAATACAGGTCATGCCATGTATTGGTTATTTTTTCCCCCAAACTCGATCGAATCCCTTCTTCTTGGGTGGGGGGGTTGTCTAATGCACGATGAGAGGACATGCTTCCAATTCTTCCCATAGCTTCCTAATCCCCTCCTCGATAGGAAGCACATCAGGTGGTGGTCGACGGAGAGAGAAGTTCATGAACATATGGATGGATGAGGCCCCGATGCCCTTGACCATTGTGAGCACGACGAAGACGGAACGACCATCCATGGCAACGATGGACAAAGGCATCAGAGAGATGTTGTTATGGGCTCTGAACTCTCCTCGTACAGTTAAAAAAAGTTCAAAAAATGTACAGTGGCTCCCGTTCAACTCTACCATATCTCTATCAAAAATGCCATCTGCTGATGATCCCTGTCAGGTAGCCCCCCATATTGTTATCATGAGAACAAAGCCCATAAATTATTGAAAATTTTGTAGCTAGAGAAGAATCCTTTTGATAAGAAATCCCCAACCCAACAAAATATCATGCTCTACCAAGGTTAAGCCCTCAAAACCTCAAGGAACCAACTCACACTGCCACAACTCGCACAAAATCACATATACTTGAGAAAAGAACCCAATCGAAACCTAAGAAACCCCACTAAACTCTCTCAAGTGCTCCCCTTTCCCTCGGATCTCTGAAAAAGATCATGAAATAAAAAGAAAAACAAGTGAAAAGAGAAAAAATATGATCATCCATATGGGAAAGGTCTTACTCTTAAATTGTTTCCGTCTTTCTTTGTTTTCATTGATTTTTCCTATGTTTCCCCCATTTTTTCTCTATTTTTTCCATCCTTAGGAGTCCCAATCGAGTGGCAAGCTTGGAGCAGTCGAATAGAGAAGCTTAGACAATGGCTAGGGTTTCATGTTGGGTATCTCCTTTCTTTTTCCGTTCTCATTCTCGTGAGTCTTAATCGGGTGGGAGGCTTGGAGCAGCCAAATATTATCCAAAGATTTAAGGGTAGAATCCTCTCATCCTCTTAATTTTGATTCGTCATATGTAAATTTCAAATCTGAATGAATTTTAATTTTAATTTAAATTAATTTTAATATCATAGGATATTGTTTAATGAATCTATTTGAAATGGATCGAAGATCCAAAAAAACCGTCCGACTGCCATCACTGAGCCCATCGTAACATTAGGTGCAAGATTGGCCAATTACACTTTTAGGTCTACATGTTGTATTTTAACATAATTTTTTAGATAAATTTTAAGAATTTATATGTAAATGTAAAAATTATCTTGATTTATTATATATGAATGCAAAAATATTAGAAAATCAGAAAATAAATAGATTGTATTAATTAGATGACCCTATTTTATTAAAAAATATTTTTTAATTTTAAGATTAATTTAGGATTCTATATTGAATATGTAGAAATATTTAAATTTATAACATATGGTCCGAAAAATATCCAAAGATTAACATAAATAAAGTTGATTGTTTTAGTTGTATGAAATTAGAAACATATATATACATATTTAGTTAAAAATTGATAATTAAGAAAATAAATTTAAAATTATGGATTACATTTGCTGATTTATTTTAAGATTTAATAATAAATAGTCTATTTATGGGCTTGGATCTGATGAAGACATATTGGACTGGATCAGTTTACTATTATCTTACAGATTGGGCTTAAAAAATTAATAACCAAGTTTGGATTAAAATATGAAGTTCATTTATTTTTCAAATCCAATTTGGATGTATTGTTGGTTTAACTAGATCAGTTTAAGGTTAGACTGGCATTGAAAAATTAAAGTAGAATGATTTTGCATTTCATGTTCATATGAAAAAAGGTTATTGCAAGTATTTCATTTTCTTTTATCATTATTGAATACTTTTTATGGCGTTAATGCATTTATGTGGCTCGTATGTTTATATTCTACAATAAAGACTTTTATATGTTTTGTGCTCAAGATTTTTGTTCCAGTTTCGATTCAAAAAGAGTGTCACTGGAATTTATTTGTGACATAGATTCAAAATGATGGAATAAAGATAAAAGATTATGCTAGAGGTAATTAATTTCAAATATTATCACTTATTTCTTTAATCATTTTTTATTAGAGAACCTTCTCAATTTAGTAATACTTTATAAAATTTTTTGATGTTCATATTTTCAGTTTACATGAAGAGGTCATCAAAGATGAAGATTAGTATGGATATAGATTCACTAGTTAATAAAAAATTATACGTTACATTGCATGAAAAATCTATATGTTGATAAAATATTTTAATATTTAATTTCATTTAGACCCTGTCGCGAAGCGTGGGTTATATACTAGTTAATCACTAAGATGCAACCACATATGATGATCACACCCACATCATTGTTGATTTTGAGGTTATCACTTCATACCAAGCGCTACCTTATAACTTTTCCCTGGAATGGTGAATTGGTGATTGGTTCATGGAAACTGGGCACCAAATATACTATAATAGTAGCTAATTTTGGGGTTTAAATGCATTTAGATTACTTTGTAAAGAAGCCTTGTTTTCAGGATATCTGAAAGGTAACCTACAACAGGATAAGCTGGGATCCTCTCTGGAAGGTATCACATCTTTGTATAGATCTTATGCAATACATGGGGTAATATGCTATGGTTCTTATACAATCATGGCCTTCCTATCATGATTGATTAGCTGGCCATCTTTGGTTCAATGTTAAATTAGAGTAGATCAGAACTCATAGAAGGTATCACATCTTTGTATATAACGTTTCAAGAATTAACAATTTTGAATGTTATTATTAGATTTCTTACATGATTGGAGATTAGATATATGTGAAGAAATCATGGATGTTTATAAGCCTTGAAATAGGGATGTAATCAAATCGAGCACAGTTGATCCTAAATTTAATCAAGCTTGGCTTTCCCTTTTTTTATCCTAAAGCTTGAGATCAAACTTGGTTCATTTGTTGTTTGATGGAGTATAATATGAGGTTAATTTCAAATAGAGCAGAATATAGGTTTGCTTTAATCAGTTTGATAATCTTAAATCGACCTATAATAAGTTCAATCTTGTATTATGCTTAGTTAGAGTAGGAATTTAGTTCAAGCCCAATTAAGCTTAAATTAAAGCTCAGTTAAAGCTTAATTTAACATTCAAGTTTAGTTTCTACTTGATTTTTTTCTTTCAATCTTGTAAACAAGCAAAAAAGAAAGAGACAAGTTGTTGGATTATATCCAACGATTAGTAAATTATATACATACATACATAGATATATGTGTGTGTTTGTATGCATGCATGTCTTTATATAGTTCAAGCTCGACTAAGCTTGAATTAAATAGTTTTAAGCCTGATTTAAAGTCCAAGCTCAACATTCTACTTGATCGTTTCTTTCAATCTTTTTAAGTAAACCAATAGCAAAAGATGAATTGTTGGATTAAATCCAATGACCGGTTATAACATGCATACAAACACACACATGCACGCGCGCACATATATAACAAAGCTTGTCTTATGCTGGAATGATGATACTCTTCTCTTGTCTTGAGGAATAAATTTGACTATTAACCATAGTCAGAAATTTGGCATCCAAGAACAATTTGGCAAGCTTAAGAAATTTCAAATTTAGAAAAACAATCGGATAAGTTGGGAAAACTTCAAGAAATTATATATATAATTTAATATTTATAATATAAAATATTCAAATTACATTATATATCATGTTAAGTCACTTATATTCATATGTCCATATATATATAATATACAAGCGAAATATCCTATAATATAGGGGAGATAAAACAAAATAATAAGAGTAAAATATAGTATATAAAATATTATGTCACTACTAATTACTATGATGTAAATAATAAATAATAAATATCTGTATTATTTATATTATTAAAGTATAAAATGCAGCTCCACCTCGCCTTGCCACCTATTTTCCTTGGACCCTCAAAGTAAGCCTTCCCCTTCTCTCTGAACATCCTCCTCCATCATGCACACAAGCACTTGCTCTCATCCTACCTTACCATGCCTACCTCCCCCTTCACCATTGGCTTCGCATATTCGTCGTCCATCTTGATGCTCTTGAGACACACCAATTTCCACAAGCTCTCTCTCCTTGCCCTCACTCTAACATCACTCATCCCTCACTCTTACCACCATCTGGTGAGCAATGTTTGTGCAACCATATATTATTATATTAGAGCTCTGGTCATGGATGTAAGAAACTAATGACATGCACGCATGAAATGAAATAAAAAATACAATATAAGACTCTTTCCTTGGTGATACCAAATGAAATATGTATTGGAAAATGCTTGCTATAATATCAATTAACAAATGATGCAGAGAAATATAGGTGTCTAGACAATAGAAGATAAATAATCAATGGATGAGAGAGTAAAATGTGTGGAAAAGGAAAAGGAGAAAAAAAACTAACCCTTCATTTATTCTCAACTTTTGTATTCTTGGAACCAGCAAAGCCCTTTATCTTTAAAATTGGATTCAAATCATAGTGCACATACACGTACCATAGAATTGTCTGTAACGTATAAGTATAGCATGGTAGGAAGAATTCTTGCCACTATATATAACTTGTAATAAAATAACTATGCGAAGATATTAAGGATTGGCCATAAAATATTCTACTCTTCTCGAAGATTTGATTCCACCTCATTTCCACAATTGAGAATTTTAAAACCACAAAAAGAGAATTAATATGGTAACAAGGAAGATCATTAGAGAAAGCCATTTGGTTATCTTACACCACTCATTATGCTTCACTATGTAGTAGCAGCATGATGATAGTTCCAAGAAAGCAACTAGAATACATCACATCAGTTAAGTCACTCAAGTGACTTGTTAAGTTAAATTGTTGAGCTTATTTTTTATAAAAATGATATAATACAAGTGAGCAACAATCTAAGTCTTACCTAATGCAGCACTTTGAGAGCCTCAAAATCTCTCACACCCGTAGTAGTCCAACAAAATATATTTGGATATCTATATAGGATTGAGTTAAAAATTTTATAGGATTCACGGATTGAGCCATCCATTTAAACATATCTCCATATCAACCAAATGTCATTCAACCTAAATCCTGTTAGAAGAAAAAAAAAGAACTCTCCAGATTTTTCTTCTATAGCTCAAAGTCTAGGATTTGCGCTAGGTTTGCATAGGCTTTTAAGAAATGCAAGATGGGTGGCCAATGGACTCAATTTTTATATAATTTATAACCTAATTTTTAGGAATATCTAAACAAACTCTAAGTCAAAAATTTAGTTCTATGTGACCATGGTCTATCTTTCCTACAACTATGTTTATCGACAAATAAAAATTCATAAATTCATATTTATTGGTAATGTACATTAGCAAATTTGATGCGGGACAACTCTAAAGAAGAGAGAA